>MU228364.1:1300575-1313363 GCA_018584345.1 Thuja plicata | reverse complement strand
AGTACCCACAAATATTGCACTAGTATAATGAACCTGTTAAAGTTCCTTTGCCCTGTTAGGAGTAGTCTTTACAATGCAAGTACAATGACCTGGTTAAAGGCTTGACCTTGTTAGAAGTCTTTTACAAACAACCCTATTAGGGGTGAGGACTCACTATCCAAGAGCTCACTTCTTAATGAGAAAGAAGGCTACAACCTCCTAAGAATAGATATGCATTATATCTAAAAGTGAAATACTGTATATGACAAAGATGTCTGATCAATTCCAATTATGCACTTATGCTCTTATCTTCTTTAAGGGCTCTATCTCATGCTGACATCTTTACACTGCTCTTCTTTACATATTTCTTTGACACTTCAAATTTATCTTTTCATTGAATATATATATATATATATATATATATATATATATATATATATATATATATATATATATATTTATGCCTGAATAGACGTGACTATAAACAAGACCTTATTCAGCCCAAAAACAACATACACAATGCTTCCAAACAAATTGGCTTAAGCATGTTTACAATAATGTTTAATACATGGTTACAAAATTACTACAATAGGTGCTTAGCCTTTACATAACAAAATATTATACGCTAATCAAAAACCTGAATTCAACTTCATACTCTATATTCTGAACTGCTAGTGTACTTGTTCTTTCTGTAACTTATTCATATTGACATTCCATATCGTGCATGTATAGGGTAAGCATAAAAACATATCATAGACCTTATGTTTGAAGGTGTTTAGTTTGAATCGGTCGTATGCATGTGCGCTAGTGCTCTGATCATTTGTGTATCTCTGTTCTGTATTGTCTTCTATACTTAGTCAATTTTCACTACTAATTTTGTTGTCAAAACTTCATATGACTTTGTTGCCATAGTGAAAACACAAAATAAGTCATATACTCCCTAGGAGTCAACTTGCCAACATAAAGATGTTTTTTCCTGGTCCTATCAGGATTTGAAGAATTTAAAAGGAGGTAAATTTCAACTTCACATTCCTCTAAAGTTGGTTGCCACACCATTTAAGCAGAAGTTGAGAAGCTATAACCCTAAGGTGTCAAAAACAATTTAAAAACAAGTTGAGAAGAAGTTGCAAGCTCAGATAATATATCCTATACATCATTACACATGGATAGCTAACATAGTGCTTGTGAGAAAAAAGAATGGTGAAATAAGGATTTGTGTGGATTTTAGAAATCTAAATCGGAGCAGTCTAAAGGATAATTATGGTCTTCCTGCGATGGATCATATATTACAAACAGTGGCTGGCATGGAAATTATGCCCATGTTAGGTGGGTTTTTGGGTTATAACCAGATCAAGGTAGCTGATGAGGATGACCATAAAACAACATTCACCACACCATGGGATACGTACGCCTATAGTCACATGCCATTTGGACTAATTAATGCAGGTGCTACATTCAAACGAGTAATGGATTCTTCTTTCAGCCATCTGATTAAAAAGGTGATTGTAATTTACCTAGATGATTTGACAATTTTTTTTAAAAGGTGTAAAAATCACCTGAAAGATTCGAGAGTTGTTTTACAAAGATGCAAAGAGCATGGTATCTCGTTAAATCCCAAAAAGTCAATCTTTTGTGTTAGGGAAGGGAAAATGTTAGGCCACATTGTCTCAAAGGATGGAATTAAGATAGACCCTCAGAGAGTAAAAGCTATTCAGCAAATAGGTTTGCCTTCTAATTGAACAGGTGTTAAGTCTTTCTTTGGTCAAACTAATTTTCTTAGGAGGTTTGTTCCAGATTTCACTGAAACAACTAAACATATGGTGAGTCTCTTAAGTGAAAAGTATCCTTTCAAATGGATTTCAAAAGATATTCAAGCATTTGATGGTGTTAAAAAGTCTACAGTGTCTGCCCTGACATTAATCACCCCTGATTATAAAAAAATATTTTATCATCTATTGTTACTCTTCAGAGCATACACTATCTGGGATATTTCTGAAAAAGAATGACAAGGGAGAGGAAGTACCAATTTCTTTCATGAGCATACCCCTGAAAAAGAATGAGCTGAATTGTCGTATGGTTGAAAAGAAAGCATACGCAATGGTGAAAGCTATGAAATATTTCAGATTTTATATCTTACACACACTATACTGTGTATGTACCTTCTTCTGTAGTCAAAGATGTTTTGACTCAAGAAGACATAGGAACAAACAATAGAGCCACTTGGGTGGCAAGGATTCAAGAATTTGATTTAAATATTTGACCTACTAAGTTAATCCAAGGGCAGGGTTTATGTAAATTGTTGGCTTACGGTGTACCTGAGGATGATGTTCCTCTAGCTCTGTTTGTTGGTCTACAAGATTCATGGTTTTTGGATGTTTCTTTCTACTTGACATATGGAGACTGTCTAGAGAATCTAAGCCCTAAGGAGAAAAGGAATCTTTGACTCAAGGCTGCAAAGTATGTTACTGTGGATGATATCCTATACAAAAAAGGAATTGATAGATCTTTCTTAAGGTGTGTTGACAAAGAAAAACAGGAGAAGTTGCTCACCAAATTTCATAATGAGACCTGTGGTGGTCACCTCTCATCAATTGTAACTGCTTCCAAAATTCTAAGAATTTTCTATTATTGGCCGGGTATGTTTGTAGACACATACAAATGGGTGTCTAGCTGTGAAAAGTGCAAGTTGTTTAGTGAGAAACCTAAATGGGCAGCCCTCCCTCTGAGACCGGTAGTTATCGATGAGTCGTTCAAGTAGTGGGGATTGGATTTAATTGGTCCAATCAATCCTCCTTCCAATGCTCGACACACTCACATCCTGACCATTACAGATTATTTCAATAAATGGGTCGAAGCAGTTCCTCTCAGGAAGACAACATCAGAGGTTGTGTGTGATTTCCTAAAAAATTATATCTTGGTCCGGTTTGGTATCCCTAAAAAATTAGTCACAAATAATGCTACTAATTTTTATTCTTCAAAGGTAAAATTGTTCTGCTATGATCAGGGTATCCATATTTCGCATGCATCTGATTATTACCCACAAGGGAACGGTCAGGCAGAATCAAGAAACACAAGCCTGATATTGATTATGAAGAAATTGGTGAATAACAATGCCAGGGACTGGCATAAGAGGTTGTATGAGGCTCTCTGGGAAAATTGTACCTCTCTTAAAAGGGTGATTAGAATGACACCATTTGAGTTGGTGTATGGTTTTGAAGCTCAACTGTCACTACCTTTAGAGTTGGCAGCAGCTAAATTACAAAAAGTAATTGAAGGACAAATTTTCCAAGATAGTCTAGAAAAGAGGATTATGTATCTCAATAAGATCCAAGAAGAAAGAGAAGAGATGTTAGATCGTATAACATTACATCAGGCCAGAGTGAAAAAAATCTTTCACAGATGGGCTAGGCCAAGAAATTTTATGGAAGGAGATCAGGTTTTTCTCTGGGATAAAAGGAGAGAACCTAGAGGTGCCCACAACAAATTTGATTCATTATGGAAGGGGTCATTTACTATCAGCAAGTCCATGGGAAGTAACTTATTTGTTCTCGAGTGTCAAGATGGCTCGGTTTTACCATTGACCTTTAATGGTCAAGACTTGAAGCTATACCAACTATGATTATCTTTTTCTTGCCTCATTGTATATCTTATTTTTTCTTTTCTTGCTTTCCTTCTTGTGTTTCTTTCCTTTCTTTTTGGCTTTTTGTTTTGTCTCATTTTTGTTTTGGGGTCCTTTTCGGTTGACTCCCTAGTCTGCAAAACCAAAGGTACTAAATTCATCCTGCATCCTCAAGAGTCCTTGTCCGTAGTTAGAGCCATTGTTACCCCCTGATTTTTTCTCATATCCCACATTTTACCTTTTCCTAAAATCAGGAGTTAGCCTTCTTAAAAGTAAAAATGTCATCATATTTTCCACTCTAGTTTGCATTTTCTCCTTGCCGGTTGAACTTGAATCTTGAACTTACTTAGTTCAAGGTTCAAGGTCGGCTTGCGATGTGTTTTGTTTTCTTTTACCTTTATGTGGAAATGACTGGTGCAGTTTGCAAAGTCCAATCTCTCATTGAACTCTAAATCTTGAACTTGTTTAGTTCAAGGTTCAAGGTTCAATTGCGGTCTTCATCTTGCATAAAGTATAGTTGCATTTAGTCTTTTTTTTTGTCACTCACGTGGTATTTTTATGAACACACCAAAAGGAAGTGATGTCTTATTACCCATTGAACTTTATTTTTGAACTAGCCTATATCAATATTCATAGTTCAATAGAAGCTTGCGTGATGAAGGAGGAAAGGACAACGGTGACATGACTGAAGTGACAGCTGGCAGGGGATAAATATACCCTCGCATGCCGTAGATATAATCATCATTAGATGTGACACTTATATGTCATTTCAATCATTTAAAAGGTGTAATATTTAATTATTGCATTAGGTGAAACCTCTTGCGGCATTTAATCAATAATCCACATTACCATTAAATGCAAATATTTCACATATTGTGAGAAAATCAATTATAAAATAAGAAGCTGTGCTATCAGTCTCATTGTGAAGTTTTTCTGGTGATGTCAAATTGGCAGAGCAGTAGAGGTATCCTCTCATCCTAAGAAACTTAGAGTTTTCAAAATCTTCAGGTTAGTGTTTCTCTCTTCTAGAGTCCCTGTTCAAAATTGAAGCCATTAGAAAAAGTTTGATATTGTAAGGCTTTGTTTTCCTTCTACAATCTTGGTCTTTAATGTGTATTTTTTTTAAGAAATATGAATCCCCCACTCCCAAATTTTGGACGAACCTCGCCTTTGGTTTGTTCATTGCCTGAGTGTGATGACACGATGATGAAAACGGGTGCCTTAGAGGAGATTCACTGTAAAATCAAGAGCCCTGCTCCTAGTTCCATAATAGAAAAGGTGGTGTTAAGTGGTCTAACTGATGTAGGGGCATTTCCCCTAGTGGCCCCTTGTCCAGAGTTAGTAGTGGAGTGTGATAAAAGGTATAATAGGGAGGAGAGATGTATTAAGAAGATTGAAGGAAGTCCTTTGACATTTATAAACCAAGATATCATCCTTACAACAATGGGCATTCCAAAAAAGGATCCTTATGAGGGATGGACCATTACTTCCTCCCAATCTATTTTCTCAACAAAGTGATAGATTTATAGAAATGATATTTCCAAGAAATGGTTATTGGAACCATAGAGAGGAGGGTCAAGGCCTCCCAAACCTCTTACAATAGATCATTTCAAGCCTGAGGTTGTAGATTTAGTTATTTTGCTAAAGAAGATTAAAGGTAATAATCATGCCTATTATTGGCATGACTGGATGTACTTCTTCATCTAGATAACTTTGGGAGGGGAAAAGTTCATTGATTGGGCAGACAGTATCGCTAATGAAATTCATCATCAGCTGGCAAATTACTCAGAAAGGGCCAAAGTTTTTTTATGTCTTCTTATCTGTTCTATGTGTTGTCTTGTACTTGAAAGCGGGATGGTTTATATCATGAATTACCTATTCCTAATATGAAGGTGTATGATTATTATCCCCATCTGCAAAAAGAATTCCATGTTGACAGTTTTATGAAAGTGAATGGTGTTTTTATGGGAAGGTTGGTTTATAAAATGCAGGGAAACATTGAACAGAGAATGTCAGAGGATGCTAAGAGTTTTGTTAATATTTTTGGGAGATTTTTGATACAGTTCAAAAGGTTTACTTACATAAGAGTTGGTGGATTTAAAGGATAACCATTCAAATTGCCTAGATATGCTCTGGATTTGCATGTTATAGTTGAGGTTGGTCGTCAATTAGCCCATGTACACAAGGACCTCAAAGAAAGGAAGGGAAGAGCTAGATCTAGTTTTCCTATAGAAATTGGTTTTTATACTTGCAAGAACTCCTCTCATGCTATTAATTTGGAGCAAGAATTGAACAAACTGAAACTGAATACATTTCAAGCTAGGAGAGATTTTGATAGCAGGGGTTATGTTGCTCGACATTTTAGCTTGCCTTAGATAAATTCCACCATGTTCCTCAGATGGAAGATTTCTAGGAAAATTGTGTAGATGATTTCGATGACAGAAGAAGGTCTTGGTTCTGATTCACACTTGATCAAATAGTTGTTCTGCAAACATGCATTGATGCCACTGGAATAGAAGAGGGGGAAGATGAAGAGATAACTGATGAACAGTATGAAAAGAAGGTTCAGGGTTTGCTACTCCCCAAAATTGACTGGAACATAGAGGAAAGAGAGAGTATCCACATCAAACTCTCTGTGTCATAAAAAGGAATGATAAATGGATCACCAGTAAAAAATCCACCTCCTCATAGAAGGAAAATTACCAGAGGATCAAATCTAAATTCCCATGTTGAAAAATTTATCCCAAATTATAATGAAAATGTTTTTGTTGAAGGTCCATCTAAATCTAAAAATAAAAAATCTATTGAATCTAAAGTTAAGAAGCAGAGATCCCCTTGTCCAGTTCCATCCGCGAGGATTTCTAGAAGTAGAGCTCACAAAGAATAAATCAAATCGGTTGAAGAAATGGAAGTAATTGATCTAGAGAAGATGGATGTCTTGATGATAGATGAGAACACAAAATGCTCCATGTCAGAAGAAGTTGCTTTTGGAAAAGATAATCAGTAGGGAGTTAAAGATTCTACAATCTCCATGAAAACTAGTCCAACACAGGTAATGATGAACTCTCAACAACCACCTGTCCCCACCTTGAAGTGGTTAGAAACATCTATCAGTAGAAAAAGAAATGTCCTGCCAATAACACTGCTAGTTGAAGACATGGTAAGAAAATGCCTAGGTTCCTCGGAGAAACCTAAAAGAATCATAACATAGTCCAGAGTAGACATTTATGAGAAAATAGGGCACTGGTATGTTGAATGTGCAGTTCCCAAGAGTGATAAAGAATTCTCTAAAGCTACTATAGATGATTTCACAATCGAGAAGATAGATCTTGGATATGCGACCAGAGTAGCTAACACAAAACATCTAGAAAAGTCTACAAAGAATATCTTACACAGGACCTTTAAGGATGAGAGGGATAAAAATGAATTGAATGCAACAATTAAAAGGATAATTGAGTTAATTTAAGAAGTTCAAAATCCTAACCCTCTTCCTTTGACCGTGGCTTCATAGTCATTTGATCCTCATTCGCCAGATGTTAGAAAGGCCCTGGACCAAATCCAAAAAAATAAATTGATTGTGGATGCATATGCTAAATGGATCCAGGCCATGGTACAGAAAGAAAGTAATTATATCAATCAGTTAATTAAGACTCACAAATTTTTCAATTCAATTGTTGTAGAGATTCTGGTGGAATTGGCAAAGTGGGAAAAAGAGAAGAAAAATGGCTAAAAGTGACGAATCAACTGTATGAGATAGAGAAATATGGGGTGAGTAAATTCCTGACTGAGAAGCCTATTCCAAGATTGGACGAAGACACTCTATATGTCTCCATCAAGAGCATTAAGTGGAGGAACTCTGTTATTAAATCTAGTCATGATACGACCACCTACCACTTGAGTGAATCGAAGGGGTTGATGGACACCATGCAAAAGGATATCAAATGTTTGAATATCTCACTTATGAAGGAAGATACTCATGGTATCGAAGGACCTTAGGAATTATTATTGGAGTTTGAACATGAGGTTACCGCCATCAGAGATACTAAATACATTACCCCTGATGATTTCACAGCCCTCGCCAACATGGAAGCTATGTTGGTAATATGTACAGATCACCTCGAGGGGCACACAGAAAATTGCCTAGGTCCGCAGGGATAAAAAGTTTCTAAAGAAAAGGGTAATTCACATTGCCTTGCAAGATCAGTCCACAATCATCAACATTGCAGAGGTGCATAAAGAATGGAGGATCTCCCGCATTGTTCACACTTCATAGGACCAATCAAAGGGATCCATCGCATCCACCACTCTATGATCATACTTCACAGATCACAGAGTAGTGGTAGTTTTTCTTAGTTTATGTTTTCTTTGGTTTGGGCGGTTTTGTAAAAACAGTTATATACTGGATCCTATAGAGTGTATCTCGGGATGTCAATTTCTATTTCCTAAGACTAATGGCTATTTATAGTGAGGATAATCTGTAATTGGATGATAGTCATTTTGGTTAAATTAGGGCAAGAATTGATATTTTATTAGGATTTCAGTTAGTTAAGTGTTGAATCGAAAAAAAAACTTGATAGTGTATTTTTGATGTGAATGGGACAAAAATTTATGTTGTGTGAATGTGTTGGTTTATTTTAGCATATTGATCTCTGTTGGGATATTTCTTGAGTATTAGGAATCTATTTTTGAGAAGATTTTTCTGTAGTTTGCTTTAGTTGTAGTTTTGCTTTTCGGTAAATAAGTTTTCAAATTGAAGGCTGTGAGCTTCATTTAGTTTTAAAATATCTATCTTTCATTCAGTTTCCATAACATGTTGATGTATGAAATGTTGCAAAAATCCTTATCCACTTTCTGGTTAAAAGTGTATGTTTGCAAAAGCAATGCGTGACTATCAAAATTCATTGAATATCAAATAGGGAGTTGTACCTTAATTCAGAGAATTATAAATTTAAACATTTTAATTCAACTGTTGGTTTGAGATTGTTGTCTTTCATGGGCTTAAAGAAAATAATTGATAATTTATAGAAAGACAAATCTATATGCTAACACATATCAAATCACACCCTACATGCTCTCCTTCTACCATAGTATATTAGGGCAGGCTACCAAAATTTAAGATTCCAAATTCAAAGTTTAAAGCTTCAATTCAAAGGTCCGTGACTGTGCCAAATGAATATCAAATCACACCTCAAAAAACAAAGACACATCACAATTCCTCTGTCAAATGAATATCAATCATACCTTGTAGACCAAAACCATGGCAGAATTCCATGTTGTAATGGCTCTTTACTTCCCAAACTTTAATGTTGTGCTTCTTCATTTTATGCTGAAATGTGCATGGCACCAACTTGATGGGACTAACATAAGCATAAATTTGGACAAAAATGATAGAGTCGTCAAATGTTTTTGCCAGATTTTGGGCTTCCCTAAGAGCATTATTTGAACATAAGCTAAAATCTTCAATCTTTGAAACACTTTAATTTGATTTGATTATTTAAAATATAGAATCAGAAAGTCAGTGTTTGAAATAATGAGAATCGAATACCTATGGTAAGCTCTTTATCATGCACAATGGTACTATTACAGTAGAAATATTTTTCAAAAATCCTTGAGAATCTTATTACAATTTTAGTGGGTTTGAAGGCCCTGAACAGATGTCAAGTGCTTCTTGTCGTTGTGCTGTAGAAAATAGAAGTGGACATACTCCATCTCCTTGAACATATGCACTTTTTATTTTCCATCTCAAAAGATATTTTTTCTATTTTGGCATTTCATTTGCTCTACACTAAAATGCTTGATACACATTGAAATTGTTGATATGAAAAAAATGAGCTCAAGATCTGAGTGCCTTATTTTAATGTACAGACAAGCAATTAATGTTTTACAAGTCTCCCTATCTTTCAGAATTACAATTGAAAGTAGAGAAATAGCAGCCAAAAAATTAACTGGTCAATAGGAGATAATTTCTTCTTTAGAAGATAACTTAAATGATTTTTTTATGATGCAAATTTGTAAAAGAGGATAAATCAATGCTCAAATATTTCCTTGAATTAACAAACTTGACAACCAAGTTTTAGTCCCATGGAATGGTGTAAGTTCCTTTAGGATTGTTACCATCTTTTATCCACCAAGGACTCTTCATCTCCATGCCCATTGTAAGTAGGAAAAACCCTTCTCATTGATTGGTAGAGTATGCAGGTTAAAATATGGAACATTAGACACTGTGTACCAAAGATACAAATATACACTCCCTGGCCTCCAAGTAAATCTGCTAGAAATTTTTCAGGCTTGAAGATAGACATCTCGCTTTTGACTTGGAAATATGCCCCTGTCCAGTATCCAGTGCTAATAGATAGACTTGATTTGCATCTTCGGTCCTTTTCTACTTGAGAAATCCATTAATTGAAATATTGTAAGTGTCTGGATTTGGAAATGTGTTATTTAACTTATTTTGAACCTAACCATATAGGGATATCTACTACCATTGGACAAGACAGCAGTAAGCCAAGGCGGTTTCCATATCCAACACTTGTTTTTTCCCTGGTGACAGACATGTTATTTCCGATGTCGGACACTTCTTTTTCCAACGTAAAATTTGCATGTGAACTTCAATTCTGGTGGGCAATGTTCACATAATATAGACATAATGTTTGAATAATTAGTTAATTAAATGATAGTTAGTTTATTATTTTAATAATTAAAATATTACCCAAAAACAATTATTTATTATTAATTATTATATTGAATGTATTGGCATTCAATAAAGGTGTGGTTAGTAATTGAATCTTAGTGTATAATAAGTAAGGATGAAGAGGTGTGGAAGTTTAGTTAGGAAAAAAATTGATTTATTTTGTGTACACTTATGCATAATACATGTGGTCAACTGATAAGTCATTTTGCAAATGAGTTTTTAAAGTGTCAAAAGCCTAAATAGAAAAGTGATAGCTCTAAATCAACTATGCATCCACTTCCAAGGATATAAACAAGGATGAAACAAAACCTCTAAATGAGGAAGATAAATAGGTTTCATTACCAACAATCTCATGTTATGTTTGTAATAGGGAGTGAGGGAAGTAAAGGGAGAGATATGGATAGAAAGAGTGGGGTGGGGTTGGAAGGGGGAGGAGAGAGTGGAGGTGGGGTAAGGAGATAGAGATAGAGATAGAGGAAAATATAGATGTAGATGGAGGATAAGATGGAAAGGAGAGATAAAGAGAGAGGAGAGAGGAATAAATAAAGATGGAAGAGATGAATATATGGAGAGGAAGAGATGTCCAATGGTAAACATAAAGAGGAAAGTGATATGTCAAGAGAGGCATAAATATAAGGATAGAGAGATGGAGAGGTAATGAGATAAAGATAAAGGAATAGATGGTAGAAGAAATATGAAGAGATAAAGATAGAAAGGAAGAGATAAATATGAAGAGTTCAATCAATTGAATATTTGTTGAGACCCTGTCCAACCATCAAAATTGTTAATTTCTATTTAAATATAGTAAGTTGAATTTAAAGGATTTATAAATTCTAAAGTAGACTTATATTAATTCTAATGGTTAACCCATATACATACACCATTAAGTACAAATGTGTTGGTTTTTAAAATAAAATTTATTTTTCATTATAATTCAAGGAGATAACACTAATATTTATTTATCTAGTTTATTGCCCTTTAATTGATGGTTGAATGCTATTAGGGTTGTACGAGCGATAGATATGTGTTGTTGACTTCTAATGTGTTTTATGACCTCCCAACATACTGATAAAAAAATGTTATGTATTATCAAAATAACATTTTAGATTACCACTCAACTATCTCATTCATTTAATTCATTCAAATCCTATACTATTCATACCATTATGTACTACCATATATTATTTATTTAAATCCATAACCATTCATACACTAATTAAAATATCCACATTACATTAATTTATGTCCATCACATCTATATGTCCTAGGCTAAATACATCAATGCCATATCTAGTGTAAGCATCCATACATCATAAACATACACATCTACATCATACATACATCATAATTTGCATACCAAAATAAATACATCATAATTTACACATTGCATGAATGAGCATAATCATAACCATAATGTCATCTCAAGGTAAGTGCTCCAAGATGGAAGAACAAAAGGGGGTCTTAAGATGCCACTATTTTTTTTAAAATCAACAAACTTTGAACTTTGATGACAATATCAAGATAGTTACACTCAAAATTTGAAGATGCAATATGAACAAGAATTGAAGTGCACCAAATCTGGTCTCTAAACTACTAATTTGTTTTGAAAACTGTAGAGAACAAGGGTCTCAAAAAGGGGGATCACACAAAGTGGTCTAGTTTTTTTCAAAAAATATAACAGTGTATGGTGTGCTCCCCCTAAAATGTCAATGTTTTTTTTTTTTTAAATTTAAAAATTGGTCTAGTGAGAAGTTAGCTGACACCGTGTACTTTATCTAAGAATTTTTGGCTGATTTTTTTTATTATGAATACATATTTTTACAAATTTTTGAAGTGGACACATCTTGTAAACTTACAATTTGAGCATGCTCCCCTCCACAAGTTTGGAAAACTAATCGAAAACCATTTTTTTTCTAGGTGTGTAGAATGGAGCCTAGTTTCTAAAAATGTAATTTATTTCAAAATTTTACGAACGATCCAAAATCTATACTCAAAATACCACCTATTGGTTTTGACAAAAAAAGGATACACTGAAAAACAAAATTATAGATGAAAATCTTAACATTATTAAAATCTAAATAAAATTATATAGTTAGATAGCTAATAGAGATCTTAACAACATCATGGTGTTTTTTTGGTCTATATTGAAACACGTGAAAATTTGACAAGGAGCACAAATAAAAATTTGAGAATTTTTTCCATCTTTTCTAAAAAAATACATCTCAAGCAGGTGTAATACTTGTCCAAGCCTTTGGGTTGGATGCCCAAGGAAAATCTAAGCCTAAGGATTGATGTTTCCCAATGTAGAAAATATGGTACACAACATATTTGGCATGCGCCAAGCATGAAAAATGCACATCATATGGCATGCCCCAAATGTATAACATTTATAATGAGTATCTCTTTATCTATGTCTCCCAATTTCACAAAAACTTTGACTTTATGGTTTCTCTATTTTATACACCTCTTCATCCACATTTCAATACTCTCTCTCACACA
>MU228364.1:1277466-1290694 GCA_018584345.1 Thuja plicata | reverse complement strand
TATACCAGATTCTGATTAAGGCAAGATATTGGACCCGCAATGACCTTGAAAATTCATATCCTTGGGTACATTATGATTCGTATACCTTAGTGAGAATCTGGATCAGAAAATAGACAAGGAAATTGTTGCAAACTCACCGTAGTTTACACATAACAAAGATCGAGATATATGCGGCTATCCACCCATAGTAGCAGCTCTTACCATAAACATCCAAGTTAGGTGAATTTTATAGGATCATTTGGAACAATCACCATACATAGAAATTCAAGAAAACATTATGCCCCCTATCCTTATGACTCTTTGTCTTTGCGCAAACGTCATTGAGCAACTAAGAAGACATAATAAATTATCAATTGAGAATCAATCAAATAAAAATTAAAATTACTTAGATGCCCCTAGTTGAAAACATCATCTGGACATAAAAGAACCATAATCATACCAAAAGCAAACTGTGTGTTTAAGTATTACTTGTTCATTCAGTTGTCAAACATAGTAAAGATTCATCAATCAGAAAATTGTAATACAAGCAATATGGTGTTCCATGTCTGTGCATTGATAGGATAATTTGTTCATGTTTGCAATCCAATATAGCCCTATAGGAACTCTGTTAATGTAAATGTTGTGTCTGATGTTTTGGAAAGACACCCTTGTTTTGGAAAGTGACATTGTTTTGCATGTATCAAGAAACATTGTGTTCATGAGGCAAACCATCCTAGAGCAACCTAGCAACCACAACCTACCATGCTAGCAAAGATGCCCCTAGTGTAGAATGACTTATTCCTAAGATGTAAAATGTAGACAAATCCCAAATGAGGATAAGATAGTCATTTAGGACCACTTGGTAAGACCTTTTTCTTTCTTTTTCTACCAAGATGCCTGTTTTACCAGGTGCTCATCAAGGCACTTTTCTCTTTTTCAATTTTTTTGCTATTTTTGCTTTTTTTAATGTTTTTGTAGTATCAAGATGCCTGTTTACCAGGTTTTCACCAAGGATACCCTTTTTGTAGGATCTTTTCCACTATTTTTAGATTTCTTTAGGATCAAGTTTTTGAATATTTTTAGTATTTTGCAATAACTATATGTTGTACAGGCTCTGCTAGCCGAATCATTAAGCGTAGAACCACTTAAAATGTAGGGTGTTGATAAGATATAGAAGAACGTCTCCCTTAAGTATATCTGGTTGATAAGATCCAGTCCCAAAAGTGGTAGTGATAACATAAGGTCCCAGCCAGTTAGGTTCAAACTTTTATGCTCCTTGTTAGGCTGGTTCTTAGGATTCTCCTTGAGGACGTGATCTCCTACTTCAAATTTGTGTGGTTTGACAATTTTATTGTAACCTTTGGACATACATGTTTGATATACCTTGAGATGATCGAACGCTTGTTGCCTGCGCTCATCTAGTAGGTCTAAAGAATTCACCCTATCTATGCAGTACTGCTCATCAGTAATAAGACCTTGTAAAGATATCCATAAAGATAGGATTTCAACCTCAATGGGTAGTACTGCTTTAGCGCCATAGAATAGAACAAATGGCATGGCTCCAGTTGGTGTTCTTATGCTTGTTTTGTAGGCCCATAGTGCCGGATTCAGTTGTAGATGCCAGTCTATGCCAGACTTGCTTACAATTCTATGTAGAATCTTGAGTATATTCTTGTTGGATGCCTCAGCCTGTCCATTACCTTGAGGATAATAGATTGAGGAGCAATGGTGAGTAATATGGAACTATTCACAAAGGTTATCAATGTCTTCATTTTTAAATTGGCCCCCATTGTCTATTACAATTGAAGAGAATATCCCATATCTACAAATAATGTAGTTCAGAATGAACATAGCCACTTGTTTTCCAGTGGCATTGATTAGTGGCACAACTTCAACCCACTTCGTGAAATACTTAGTGGTCGTAATGATAAAATTGTGTCCATTTGAAGAGTTGGGATATATTTTTCCAACCAAGTCAAAGGAAAATTGCTGAAATGGCCAATGTGTTATGAAAGGTATAAGCTCTCTGGCAAAAGCATGGATAAGGTTTCCATGTGTCTGGCATTTAAGACATGCTTTTGAAAATTGAATAACATCTTTCTCCATGATAGGCCAATAATAGCCTACTCTGAGCAATTTCTTGGCTAATGAAAATTCGTTTGAGTGTGATCCACATACACCTTCGTGGACATCTTTTAACGCTAGATCAGACTCTTCAAGTTCTAAATATTGAAGAAGTGTGCCATCAAGACTGCGTTGATATAGGTTGTTAGTTATGAGGACGTAATGTGATGCTATCCTAATTAGGGATCTTTTCTCATTCCTAGATAGATTGGCAGGAATGGTTTGGTCAGAAAGGTAAGCAATGATACTAGAACACCAAGATTGATCTGGGGTATTCAAGGTACATATTAGCTGGTATTCAGGGGTATCAAAGGCAGGATAGGATATTTCTTCCACCAAGAATTCATAGTAGAATTGATGCTTCTCTAGTTGTAACATGGATGCCAAGGTAGCCATAGCATCCACAGGTTTGTTCTCTGATCTTGGTATCTTTTGGAAGGTGACGAAGACAAAGTACTTTTTCAAATCATCAACTAGTTGCTTGTAGGGCATCAAATTTTCATCTTTTGTTTGATACACCCCATTGCCTTGATTGATAATTAGTTGGGAGTCACCATACACGTGTAACTCTATGATCTTCCATTCCATAGCTAGCTTGAGGCCGTTAACCAATGCTTCATATTCTAAGATATTATTGGTGCATGGAAACATTAATTTGTAAGATTTGGGAATCTTGTATCCTTGTGGAGTTATAAAGAGGACCCCGACTCTAGATCCTTGTTGAGTGAATGAACCGTCAAAGTACATCTTCCATGGATATTCAACGAGATGCATGATTGTTTCATCAGGGAATTCAATTAGTAGAGGTTCATCATCCTAGAGTGGTGAATCAGCTAATTGATCTGCAAGTACCTGTCCTTTGATAGCTCTCTATTCTACATATTCGATGTCAAACTCACTTAGAATTAGGATCTATTTTTCCAAACATCTTGTTAATGTTGTTCTGCTCAGAAGATACTTTAGGGGATCAATCTTAGCAATGAGCTTTACTGTATGAGAGAGCATGTAGTGCCTCAATTTTTTTGATGCGAAGATGACTGCTAAGCATGCTTTTTCAATAATGCTATAATTGAGCTCATAAGTGACTAGTGTTCTACTAATGTAGTAGATCGCTCATTCTTTCTTTGTTTCATCTTCTTGTGCTACTAATACTCCTAGGGGTGTAGTTGTAGCTGAAATGTATAGGAGTAAGGGTTTTCAATGAATATGCGCCATAAGAATAGGTGGAGCAGCTAGGTACCCCTTCAATTCTCTAAAGTTTGCTTCACAGTGTTCATCCCATTTGAAGGTAACCCCCTTATGTAGTAGTTTAGTAAAGGGTTGTGCCTTATCTACAAGTTGGGACATGAATCTCTTGATAGACTGGAGTCTCCCTCGTAGTGTCCTCATTTGACTAATGTTACATGGAGGAGCCATCTCTAGAATAGCTTTTACCTTTACAAGATCTACCTTGATTCCCTTTATGGATACTTTGAATCCTAGGAGCTTCCCTGATTGGACCCCAAAGGCACATTTCTTTGGGTTGAGCCTGAGTTGGAACTGTTCCATTCAATCCAATATCTTCCCTAGGTTAGCAATGTGAGTACCTCTCTCCTTAGATTTAGCCAATGTGTCATTGACATAGTCCTCCATGTTTTTGTGCATCATGTCATGGAATATTGTTGTCATAGCTCTTTGATATGTTGCACTGGCATTCTTTAACCCGAAAGGCATGACATTCTAGCAAAAGGTGCCCCATGCGCATGTGAATATGGTTTTCTCTTAATCGTCAGGGGCGATCTTGATTTGATTATAGCCCAAGAATCCATCCATTAATGAATACATCTGAAAGCCTGTTTTAAGATCTATGATCATGTCAATGTTTGTTAGAGGGAAGTCATCTTTCGGACATGCTTTGTTTAGGTCTTTGAAGTTTGTATAGATCCTGATAGATTTATCAGATTTAGAAATGGGGACCACATTGGAGATCCACCCTCCATAGGCAATGACTCAAATAAATCCATCTTTCAACAACTTTTTGAGCTCTTCTTTTACCAATAATGCAACATGAGGATGCATCTTTCTAAGTTTTTGTTTCACGGGCTTGATTCCAAGAGCTATAGATAAGTGGTGCATGATGAGATTAGGATCTAGCCCTAACATATCAATGTAAGACCATGCAATGTTGATCCTTTTCTCCTTCAGGAACTTTTTGAACTATACCCTCTCTTCTTCTAATAAAGATTGTGCTAGATGAACTATTTGAGGAATTTCAACAGTGCCCAAGTTTACTGGCTACATTGGTTCAATCAATACTGAAGATCTTTCCTGAAAGTGTTCTGAGAGGATATCAAGGATCTCATCCTTTGGCACCTCTAAGAGGTTTTCACCATTGGATATGTCTTTTTGCTTTACTATTTTGGGATCTGATACTGCCACAGAGTGGTTTTCACCATTAGTTCACTTTTTCTTTTTCTTTTTCAGTTCTTGACTAAGAAATCTGATATCCTCCTATGACATGTTCTCGCTCCTTGCTTTGGTGGAAAAAGGGTAAGGTTCACAAGCATTGAGATAACAAGCTAGGGAGTGGTCATTAGAAAAGTCGAGGATAGGAGTAGGATTTTTTTTAGTCCAATCAATTAGGTCTAGAAGTACCAATGTTAGGGAGTCAGATTCTAGGAAGGACAGCATCGTGTTAGCATCAGGACCATTAACTGACATGACACAGTCTGTTAAGTTAATTTCTTCAATATTTAGATCAATAAGAGTGAGATCATCATTAAAAGGGTCATTGTTAGTCATATGTGGACCAAACTCTAGTGACTTGTCAGTAGAAGTCTCGTCATCATCTCTCTGTAAAAGGAGGCTTCTTGCTTGTAGCCTATGAAATTCTTCTAGAGTTATGTATTCACCAATGTCTCCATCAATGATCGGGGGAATGAACTCTTCTTCTACTTCAGGAGGATCAGTATCATTGAGAGGAGTGCCAGATCATTTACTAGGATCTAAGGGAGCTGCAAACATGTGAATTGTATCGATTCCAACATCTTCAGAGGTGATAGATAGCCAATCCCATTCATAGTCATGAGAGCCTATGACATCATCATCAGATCTGTTTAAGTATTCAGCAATGGTTATTTGATGTGCTCTATTAGATTCTTGTAGATCAAAGTGGGGTAGATCAAGGACATGTGAAATTATGACCAATTGCCCCTAGTTAGGATGTAAATTTTGCAGCCAGGGTATCTCTGGAGTGATTTTTGCTATGGTGTCTCCTACCTCTTGAATGGGAGGTTGTGCTAGTAAAGGAGTGTGAAGATCCTGTGGTACCTCAAAGATGGGTATGTAACATTCTCCTTGATATTCATGATTCTCTGTACCAATATGTAATAATCTTTCATAAGGCCACGGTTCTAGTATTATCTCATATGTTTTATCGCTCCCTGTTTCAGAAGGTGAACTCTCTTTGGAAGTAGGTTTATTAATTTTAGTATTAAAACCCAGTCCTTTTTTATCTCTGGTGTTGTGGAACTCCATGGGTATAGGTTCAACAAGCCCTCATCTTATGTCATTTAGAGGTCCCTTTCCTTTGTAACCCATTTGTGTGAGGAAATCATACCCCTTTCCATACTATTCTTGGGATATCTTCACATGTTTGACCTCAAATTCCACTGTTTCTCCTTTGTAAAGCCAATCCAAGACTGTCCGTTCTTCTATGTTATCTAAAGAAGATGTGGATTCCTTTATCATGCCATTTGCCTTGTGTACTTTTGGCTCTTTGGATGTTGCAGGTGTGAATGTTGATGAAGGTTTTTCGTAGGATCACAGTGACACTGAAAGTTCTGTTAGTTAGGGAGTTAGGTCCAGCTTGTACTCTCCCATACGTGTTTCTTCATGTTTCAAGGTTTTTCTAAAACTCTTCATAACCATGTCTTTGATAGTTTCAGGAGCATCTACATCTATAGCCTCTTTGTTGTGTGGGATCATGCTACCTGCTTTGATATTGTTGCAAGTGTAGTTAGCATCTGCAGGAATCGTCACTTCCACACCATTATGTGGGAATTTTATGCATTGATGGTAAGTGGAGGGTACATCTTGCATCTCATGAATCCATGGTCTTCCTAGTAGGATATTGTAAGCCAATGGTAAATCCAGAACTTGACATATGATGTTCCTCTCAATTGGTCTGACTCTGATAGGTAGAATAAAAAGACCTCTAGAGGATCTTTCTTCCTCATCATCAGCTTTGATGGTTATGTTGTTTCTAGAGTCAATTGTTTGTTCTGAGAGACCTAGTCTCCTGATTGGATCCAGTGTACAGATATTCAATCCTACACCTCCATCTATCAACATGCATCTAACACAGGATTTATGAATAAGGACTTCTATATAGAGGGGTTGATTATGTAGATGGGTCAATGACTTGTCATCCTCTTCAAAAAAGGAGAGGTAATGTGGCACTGAAATGTGATTGACCATCACTTGAAACTTGTCTATATTAATATCTTTTGTAATATTAGCAGCGTGTAGAGATTATTCTAGGATTTCTCTATGTATCGTGGATATCTTGAGCAACTCAAAAATGGAAATTTTGGCAGAGGTTTGTTGCAATTGGTCTACCAAGTCATATTTTGCTCTGTGGATAGTGACCATGTGTTTTGCTACTGGTTTAGGAATAGTTACAATAGGAACCTTGGATGTTGATGTTGATGTTAGTTTTGGAGGTCCTTTGATTGTAACCTATGCTTGGCTCCGTGTTATAGCATTTGAGTGGAATGAGACACCTTTAATTGTGACCACATTGATGGATTCAGTTTTAATGTCAAGCATATTAATCACATTGTCATTTTTGGAATAGGTGTAGTTTACCTCATTACCCTTCCCTTTAGATGTTTCTCCTTGATTATAATTAAGAAAGGGGTTGTTGAATGTTGTATGATCCTCATTCGTAGTATGTCTGTCTACTTTGATCTTCCTCCTTCGATGAGGTCTTGGATGACATGCTTAAGTTTGAGACAATTATTAGTCTTTTGTCCTTTGTTTTTGTGGAAGACACAATAGGAATTATCATCCCACCACCTGGTTTTGACCATTGGTTCTCATGGTTTAGAATTGGGAATTGTAAGAACTTTTTTATCCAACAGTGTTTTCAAAACAGTCTCAAGAGGTTCCCCCAAAGGAGTGAATGTTCGTTGGGGTTTCAAAGTCCATGTTCGTTCCTTGTTGTTATCATTGTTTTTTTTGTGGATGGGAGGTGTTACCTTAGTATCTTTGCTTTCTTGCATGCCATTGGTTAGATTAAATACCTCAGGTTTAGGATTAATGTTAGAGGCATCAACTACTCCATCATTAACAACATTCTTGTTTTGCTTCCAACATTTAGGCTTGGAGTTGGAGTTGTTGGTTTTGTTTTCATTTTGAAGGGTGATCTCTCCCCTTTTGACCATGACTACCTCAATACAAAGGGAATTTTTAATCATTCTATCAAAGCTAGGAGAGTCTTTCATTTGTAGAGAATAGTTCAATTCAGGCACTAGATTATTAACGAAGATTTCCATCTTCTCCATTTTGGGAATGGCCCTTGAATATCGTGCAAAAATCTTCCTTCATCTTTGTAGGAAGTGTGTGAATGATTCTCCAGTTTGTTGTTTAGTGTTACATAGGTCCATCATAGTTACATCATTTTGGATGTTGTAGGAGTAATGTTGAATGAATTGTTGGATCAACTCCTTGAATGTCCTGACCATAGGGTTTAGTTTTGAGAACCACTCCGTGGCATTACCTCTTAGACTTCCTAGAAATAGTTGGATGAGGTATGTGGGTTCATGCATGTATTCTATGCTTAGAGCACAAAATTACCTAACATGATTGTGTGGGTCAGTTTCTCCCATGTACTTTTTGTACTTTGGTCTTGCCATGTTGGGAGGAAACAGGACCATAGTGATACTCTTGATAAAAGCAAATGGACAAATAACGTCCAAAGAGTATTTTTTGTTAGGTTTCCCCTTCTCCTATTTGAGATTTGTGAGCTCTGTTTGCATCAAATTGAGTTGTTTGGTGAGAAGAGATATTGGGTTTGGTACCTCCTTTTCCTTGAGCTTTTCTACATCATAATCCTTGGGTAATTTGACACTTGTGGATGCTAGATGGAGGAAGTATTTTTATTTATCGTCATTAATTATCCGTTCTAATAGCTTGTGGATCTGTTTACTTTGTTTGAGTTTTTCGTATTCATCTTCGGGGATCACCTCTTCACTGTTTGATCTAAATGGGCCATGTTCAAATTTGGTCTTTCCTCCTCATCTGTGTCTTTGAGATTTTGGTGTTTGCCATTGTTATAACCCTCAAAGGCCTCACTCCATCTACGAGTATCTCTATCCATTTGTGGGGAATCTAGATCGAGAAGGGAACTATGAGAAGTTTCTCCTTGAAAGTGTGGTATTTTAGGAGGCAATTTTGATCCTTTAGTTGTGTACTTGTTACATCTCATGTTAACCATGAAGTTGTTTCTCAACTTTGTTAACATTTCCCAATAGTGCAAGTGAGAGTTTCATATTGTTCAAGTGGACGTGTCTAGGTAAAAGTAATTGTTTGTTGTTGGTGGATGTAAATGATTCCAGTGTCAGAGGGTTAGAATGCCCTGATAGTGAGCTAGGAAGCAAGTTGTTGGTAGAAAGTGGGTAGACCACACATATTGAGTTGTTCATGAAAGACTAACTAGGCATACAAGGTGGACATTTTGAAAGTGTTTTGAAAATATAACAGGGAGACCAGAAGAGACAATAGGAACCAGCTAAAGAACTAAAAGGGTATCCTAATCAACTGAGACTTTCTAAGAAAAACTTCTGCAAGTACCTACTACCCTGAATGCGAGCTCCTAGATGTGAGACTCTAATGGTGCCAGATGCGATCCTAGAATCTGGATGCGACTGTGTGCTGACTAAATGTGATCAAGAATAGAAAATGTGATCCTAAATACTGCATGCAAATTGGGAAATATAGGATGCGATCTTAAGATGTCTTTGTCAATTTTGGTTAGTTTTGAAAAGATTGTTTTTGAAGTGTGTGAAGTTGCTTGTTTCCATATTGTGTTAAGAGGTGTCGTAAGGTGTAAAAAATAGTTGTACTCCAGGGTTTGAAATTTGCTGATTGTTTTGAGGAGCTTATCTTTTTAATGATTTTTCAAACATGTCAAACAGTTTTGCATTGTTAGGAGGGTGAAACAAGCACTCATCTTTTCCTATTCTATAGGTGGAGGATGAAAATCTTTGCATGTTGACTCAGGTACACACTCAAATGCTAATCAGAATACAGCCATCACCAAGCACACAATGGCTCCAGTCATGATGCTATATTAGCTGACTCCAAATGCAAGTGAGGGCACAATATGATGAGTGTCTTGGGGAAATTACTTTTTTCCTTGCACAAAGATTATCACCCTTGCGGGGATGAATCAGGAATTCTTTCAATTGAAGTTGTTGTAGATAATTGGGCAATCCATTTGAAACTGTTCCCCATAGAATTGCACAAGAAAAAATTCAAGTGTATAGCCCTATGAGTACCCAAATATATGTAGTCTCACAAGAAAGATTCAAGAGGCTCCACTCTACATATACCCAGATATGTTCAAGGAATGATGTCAAAATTCTAAGAACAAAACCAGTTTCATCTTCCGAGGCTTTAGCCTACGAGGAAGCAACTATTTATAGTAAGTTGGAAGGGTTGGCATAAAACCTGTCCTCACTTGTGTCATTTCTGGGAGATTTTTTCCTCAACCGGCAGGCCCTCTACTGTTTAAATGTATGTAACCAGGATTGGCGAGCTTCAGATGTCTGGATTTCTAATTCTTCCAAAGAAGAAGAGCATACTCTCCTAATCTAAACCATTTTCTCCCAAAACACGTAAAGCAAAGTTTATTCCTGCAAGCTATGTTGAGCTCCATTTAGTTTGTTCCTATTTAAGAAAAATAGGATGCTTGAAAATGAAAGTTGCCTTGTCCAACTAACCACAAAATTTTAGTGAGTTTCCTGTCCAATTACTGATCCAAAAAAGAAATTATATGATGTATTTGTTCATTGAACCACAACATTTAGTGATTTGTGTTGTTCATTTACTGTTCCAAATTGAATTAGATGATGTGTTTGCTTGTTCAGTTAACCCCAAATTCTGTTCAATCCATAAACTGAGGTATGAGTTTCTGATTTTCCTTAAAAAGGAAAAGAGCATAATCCTCTAGTCAATTTAGTGGTAGATTAGAATATATATCTTAATTTGGAAAGCAAGTAAATAGAAGTCAAGATGGGGGTTGGGCAACCTGAAAAACCAAGTTAGTATCTATTTATGTTAATTCCCACAAAAACTTCAAGAACAACCTGTAAACACTTGTTAGGCTGCAATACACCAAAAACACAACTTGTCAAAATGTTAGGGTTAGGTAAATGAAATGCACAAACTTTCTAACCAGATGTGAGCCTAAAATTTTACTAAATGTGATGTAGCATACTGTATGCGAGCTTCCTTACCAGATGTGATTCCATGCTTACCAGATGTGAGCCTAAACTAAAAATGACCTGGGAAATCCCGGATGCGAGACTTATTTTGTACCTGATAAGAAAGACACAACACCTCAATAGATCATTGCATTAGCTCAAAAAGGTTAGATAAGCATGTAAAACCAACTAATATCGACCTATTGCCTTCTAACTAAGAAGAGTGTGATTAGTAACATAATAGCCCTCAGATTATGCTACCATCAGTGACATATATGACCTAGCATGAAGGATTTTAGTTTAAAACAAGTTAAATGATGAGAAAACATGCATTCTAGCTCTAAGAATGGAGATAATAACAATGTAAAAGCATGAATTATGAGGTGTAATATGTGTTCTATTTTTAATCTAAGAGCATAACAATGCATTTACAATATTGGATGAAGGCTCATTTTCTCTCAAAAATGGCTTCTATTTATAGAAGAATGAGAGAGAGAGGGGAGACAAGGCTTATTAATGAGTTGAAGGACTCATTAATGGTGGTATAAGAGCCATTAATTCTTTGAGCCTTAATAAGGCATGGAGGAGATAGGATTAAGGTATCTTCATTAATGAGGCATTAATGAAAGCCTTAAAGAAGTATGGGGAGGGTGTAAGGTTCAACTTGGCAAGTTGGTCCCTTAAGAAAGTCATGCTTGAGAAAGTTGACTTCCTCAAGTGGGTTGAGTTGTTAATGATTCCCTAATGGAATGTGACAACATTAGGAGGTGGGTTAGGGTAGAATTTAGGATTAAGATTAGACTAGCAAGGGTGAATGGATTGAGAAGGGTTAGAGCCCAGGGTAGAAATGGTTGAGATAGGTTAGGTTGGGGTTTAGGAGAATATTAATTAAATGAATTAACCTTATTTAATTCATTCAAAAATAGGAATTTAATTATTTAAACAATTTAATTACTTTTTAATAATTAGGAGACTCTAGCCATTCTAATTAAATTAAATAGGCTAGGGGAATGGGTTATTTTGCAAGTGGGTAATTGATTTAGGGGTTTATTTAATTCCTTTATAATTAAATACTATAGCCATATTTGATTTTGATAGAATTTAAATGGTTTGAATTGATTTGAATTGTATGGCTATAATAGTTAATAAAAATTAGTGATAAAAATCACCTAGGACATTAAATTGATTTGAAGAATTAGGCCAAGCAGTAACAGGGTCATTTGGACATAATCGAGGGTATGATCACACTTAGGGAAAATAGGGTCCATAGTTGGAACATACCAAATTCAGGTGGTTACAATAGGGTCATTTGGACATAATCGAGGGTATGATCACACTTAGGTCAAATAGGGTCCATAGTTGGAGCAAACCATATTTAGGTGGTTACAGTAAGTACTATTGTCTATACATTGAACAGAGTTCAATTGAAGAAAGACACCAATAAGACACCTTATGAGCTATGGTATGGATACACACCAAATTTAAGTTACTTTAGAATTTTTGGAATTCAATGTTATATTTTGAAAGATGATAGAAATGGGAAACTTGACTCCAAAAGTGATGAAGGTATATTTCTAGGATATTCTACCAAAAGAAAAGCTTATAAATGTCTTAACAAAGCTTCTAACAAAATCATTGAAAGTGCAAATGTCAAAATTGATGAATTTGCTGAGAAACATGGTGAGGAAAGTAGAAAGGAACCAGAAGACTACAAAAAATTTGTCTACATAGAAGAACCTGACACTCTGCCCAAGCAACAGTGTATCATTATTGAGCATCAAAACAATGCACCCAAGCATCAGGATACACACACCAAAAATTAGGAAAATGATCAGAATGTTGACCCAGGTGATGACGATCATAATGGATATCAAAATGATGATCAGAATGATTAACATAGATCTGAACCTATGCTTGCAAAAGATGTCAAAATTCACCATCAACAGAACCTGATCATAGGAGACAAAAAGGCTGGAATGAGAACAAGAAGTAAGTCACTGAACACTAGATGTTTGATTTGTGATTTTGAGCCTAAATTTGTTAATATTGCACTAGAGAATCAAGAATAGGTTAGTGCTTTGAATGAAGAGATAGAATAGATTAAGAAGAAAAAAACATGGACATTAGTACCTGTAACCACCTGAATTTGGTATGTTGCAACTATGGACCCTATTTTCCCTAAGTGTGATCATACCCTCGATTTATGTCCAAACGACCCTGTTACTGCTTGACATAATTCTTTGAATCAATTTAATGTCCTAGGTGATTTTTATCACTGATTTATATTAACTATTATAGCCATACAATTCAAATCAATTTCGACCAATCAAATCAAATCAAAATCAAATATGGCTATAGTATTTAATTATAAAGGAATTAAATAAATCCCTAAATCAAATACCCACTTGCAATTAACCCATTCCCCTAGCCTATTTAATTTAAATAAAATGGCTATAGTCCCCTAATTATTAAAAAGCAATTTAATTGTTTAAATAATTAATTCCTATATTTCTAAATGAATTAAATAAGGTTATTTCATTTATTAATATTCCTCTAAACCCCAACCTAACCCATCTCAACCACTTCTACCCTAGGTTCTAACCCTTCTCAACCCATTCACCCATGCTAATCTAATCCTAATCCTAAATTCTTCTCTA
>MU228364.1:1231283-1262874 GCA_018584345.1 Thuja plicata | reverse complement strand
ATTTATTGGGTCTTCTGATTCATAAATGAACCTTGTCCCCCTCTCTCTCTCCCATTCTTCTATAAATAGAAGCCTATTTTGAGAGCAAATAAGCCTTCACTTGAGATTGAAAATACATTGTTATGCTGCTAGATTATCTCTAGAATTATATTTCATGTTTCATCTCATGCTAGTTCATTGTTCTTATTTCATCTTTTGAAGCTAGTTTGCATGTTTTATTGTCTTTTAGCTTAATTTTCAATAAAAATCCTTCATGCTAGGATGTATTCATCACTGGTTTATAGCATATTCTGAGGGCTAATATGTTGTTAACCATACTCCTCCTAGTTAGCAGGCAATAGGTCGGTTTTAGTGGGTTTATATGTTTTTCTAACCCTTTTGCACTAATATAATGATCTATTGAGTGTTTGTGTTGCTTCTGACAGGTACCCATTTACACACACACAGTACCTAGACCGAGTGACAAAAAATGTCATTGGTATCGAATGGATATTCAGAAACAAGTTGAATGAGAATGGAGAAGTCACAAGGAAAAAATCAAGACTGGTATGCAAAGGATATGCACAAGAAGAAGGTATTGATTATGGAGAAACTTTTGCACCCATTGCTAGACTAAAAGGAGTGAAAATTCTACTTGCTTATGCTGCTTACAAAGGATTCAAGGTATACCAAATGGATGTCAAATTTGTATTTCTTAATGGAATACTAGAAGAGGAGGTCTACATTGAACAACCTGAAGGGTTTGTTGATCCTAACAAGAGGAACATGGTATGTAGAATACACAAAGCCTTGTATAGATTTAAACAAGCACCAAGAGCATGGTATGAAAGACTTCACTCTTATCTCATTAGTATTGGATTCATTAGAACAAGTGAAAACAATAATCTATATTTAAAAGAAGATACTCATGACAACATTTTGATTGTTGAGATATTTGTTGATGATATCATATTTGGAGGTAATGATATTTTATCCAAATCATTTTTTGATAAAATGATCAAAGAGTTTGAGATGTCAATGTTTGGAGAGATAAAATTCCTTCTTGGTCTATAGATTCTACAACAGGATGTAGGCATCTACATCACACAATCCAAATACATTTAAGAAGTGCTGATGATATTTAAGATAGAGGAATCCAAATCAGTTGGAAAAATGATGGAAAATGGATGTAAATTGACAAAGGAAGACAAGTAAAATTAGATCTATGATTGGAAAACTATTGTATGTTGTATATACTAGAATAGATATGGCACATGCATTTGGAATAATTGCAAGATTCTTTGCTAATCCCAAAGAATCACACATGACTTCTATCAATCTAATGTTAGATCTATTATTGGAAAACTAATGTATGTTGTACATACTAGACCATATATGGCACATGCAGTTGGAATAATTACAAGATTCTCTGCTAATCCCAAAGAATCACACATGACTTCTATCAAGAGAATTTTAATATGTCTGAAGAATACCAAAGACTATGGCTTATGGTACAATAAAGAAGGAAATTTTGAGCTACAAGTTTATACTGATGTTAATTGGGCTGGAAACATAGATGACAGAAAGAGCACAACAAGAGGAGCATTCTTTATGGATGATAGACTTGTCACATGGATAAGTAAAAAGCAAGGATGCATATCTCAATCTACTACAGAACTAGAATATGTGGTTGTTATTGCAAATTTCTCTAACATTGCATGGATCAAACAATTGCTGAAAGGTATGAATATGGAAATAATTGATCCATTGATTATCTATTGTGATAATACTAGTGCTATAAACATCTCAAAGAATCCTGTTATACATGCTAAGAAAAATCACATTGCTATTAAGTATCATTACTTGAGGGAACAAGTAAAAGAGAAAGAGGTGATACTAGAATATGTGCAATCCAAAGAATAGTTAGCAGACATATTCACAAAGCCATTACTAAAGGATACATTTGAGTACCTAAGGTAGAGACTAAGGGTCTGACCCTTGACTGCTGGTCACTAAGCTGACTAGGAGGTTGCATCAGCCTACACATTATCAGAAGATCAATCATGTTGATGCAAGATGGAAATGGACTGCAGTGATATATCAGTACACAGAAAGGTGCTTATCTGCACCGAACACTAGAGTTATTGTATTTTCTTATGGAGAGGAAATTCAAGGAATATATTAGAAAGATAGATATTATATGTTTGGCATTGCTGTCAAAGGGAGAGAGATATCCAATATGAAATATCCAGGATACATGTAGGGAGAGAGATATCCATATGAAATATCTATCATGATCATAGAAAAGGAGAGAGATATCCATGATCAGACAAAGGGAGAGAATATCCATCAAGATAGAAGATCAAAGAGAATAAATATCCAAAGGGAGAGTATTGGTGAAGAGATTCTACATGAAAGGGAGAGATAGAATAAACAGACATAATTGCTATATCCATCCAATAAAGGGAATGAAGAAAAAAAGTACTCTGTAAGAATCAAATCTAAGCTAGAAGAGCTTATCGAGAGTCAGATATTTGAATTGGTTATAGAACAAAAGTTTGGTAGAAATTGAGGGACTACAACTGATATATTTCATATTGTATTAGTAGTATATTGCCATCAATTCCAAAAGGAGATATTGTTGAACTATAACTAATTGAATGTTTGAAGATGTTAAGTTGATGATCACCGAGCTGTAGAAATTGAAAGTAAACACCGATGGACATTACACCCCGACAGATAGAGAACCCTGAGAAGAGTGATAGTGATACCTGAGAAAGTAATATTTGAGCAAGTATTACCGAGTAGAACTAAAAGTTCATAGTGTTTTCTGACAGACAGACAACATCAATGGATGGAGATGCCTAAGGACAACTGAAGTCATGACCGAGCATAACTGGAGTGTTGACCGACGAGAACTGGAGTTTAGAAATGAAAAAAGACTTAGCTGACAGGAGCTATAATTAGAGTTAACAGATTGATTAATCTATTTTCATCGATAAGATAATCTAAAGATTTAAAGCTATTTTTAATCCCTGTTGTCAAGGAGAAATCTACAGGATAAAACTAAAGCAAAGTTTTAAATAAAATGCATGGCGAGATTTGCAGATCACATCAAGAACAAGAAAGAAAAGGACATTGAAACAATGAATTCATGTCTATATAATAGACAAGCTATTCATAATGAAAAGAGGACAATGAAGAGAATTCTGATGAAGATAGAAGTCTTCATATAGATCTGATCACATAGGTTGTAAGACAAATCCAAGAAATCTGTAGACACCGAGCAACAAAGAAGCAACAACATCACTAAGAAAATAGAGGGGAGAAAAGGAATTGAAGAGAAAATAGATTAGAAGAGGTATTATGGAATTACAATAGATCTAAAAATCTGCATTTCAAAGTTGTATTAATGAACAGATCATTTACTGTTTCAATTTAACCATTGATTTAGAAAATCTCTTAATAGAGTGGGATTTAACCATTCTTATTATATATTGAGATACATCCCAAGGAGTATCAAAAGGTTTCTCATGTTGACAACATAGTGAGTTCTATATGAAAAATGACAAACTGTTAGTTTTAAATCCTCTAACAAGGTCACACTTAATAGTGTGTTTGTAACCTTTAACAGGGTTGGCTCTTCACCAAGCTTACTTTAGAAGAGTGAAAATTTTGGGTTACCGGTCCCAAGTGTTTTTTCCCTTAATAAGGTTTCCACATTAAAAACCATTTGTCAAATGTGTATATGGTTCAATGCTTTGATGTTTTTCTTTACACATTACTAAAATAGGATTGAGCGGTAAACACAGTTTATTTACTATATTTTGGTAAAGCTTTAAAGGAAAGGATAAAAAGTATAGACACTGAGAAGTATATAGATGTTAGATTTACACAAGGCATGCATCTTGTAGAAATGAAGATAACTAGAGGTTTTATATATGTGGTATAAAGTTTTGGTTGAAAATTGGATTAACTTTGTAGGCCACTGATTCACCCCACAACCCCCCCCCCCCTCTGAGTTATTTCTAACAGTCAACTATTTGTTCAAATGATGAGAAATCTAAAATTTAGGCCCATCATGAAGATTCTTAGGCTAAGAATGATGGATGAGTCAAGTGAAAAATATATTTTAAATAATCTAATGACTGCATATGAGAGTGTGGACTCTACATCACACACAAAAGATAGTAATGTCACACGACGTGTACTTACATCAACAATAGTAAGCACTCAAATGAAGAAATATTGACTCATTAGAAAGATAAGAAAAACATTGAAAATAAGTACAAAGTCTCTAATGAGAGCTGTGGGAATGTGTCAAAGAGTGGAAGATCTAAATAACAATGAGTTATGGGCATTTTCCAGTAGACTACCGCAGAAAGATAAATCAATTGTTGAAGCTTTAAAATTTGTGATTGAAGACTTTTGGAAGAATAACACAATAGTATCTCCCAATCAACGAGATGTTGTAAGAAGGAGGATTGATAGTCAAATCTGTATTCCACATCCAAAAAATTTTTTTGATTCAACTCAAACACTATTCTTTGCAAAATTTATACATATGTATCCTTAATTTAAATTTATTCAAATATATTTTGAAATAGCTAAACCTTTTTATGTGAAGATAAATCACACACGCACAACTTGTTGTTGTAGGGTACATATTGAATTTTCTAACCATTTTGATGTTTATAAGCATATATGTGTAGATTTACATTCTAACAATGTTTTGCGGGGTTGTAACATAAATTACCCACCTACATCTTCAAGGGAATTAATTACTATAATTTTATGTGAAAGAGCAGATGGTAAACAATTTTACAAGCTCACATGCTTGAATGGTACATGCATAGATTGTGGTGGTTTGCAAAATTTGCCAATTTGTCAACATATGGAGAGTACACATGCAATTGGGAATGAAAAAAGTGGATTTTGGAAAATATAAGACAGTCGCATATGCTCTAAAAGATGGAAAGGAGGCTATAAGATGTGATTTAGTAATTGAAAAGATTCCAGTGTATTAGTTCATGGATATTTTTTGTAATAAAATTGTGTATGAGTATGCAAGGCATACACTTAGATCTTGACGGTTGGATATGTAATTCAATTTGTGCAAGGATGCATTCCCACTTGATACCATTGTTTCAGTTGTTGACTTCATAGAGAAATACAATCTACAACAAAATGAGGTGCAAGCAAAGTATTATAGCTCTCAACAAGTTGATAGATTTTTTCATAGAGCATTTATGCATTCACATGACAGTACAAAGGAGAACATAAAGATATTGAGGGAGTATCATTTCTAAATCAGTGATGGTCATTCACATTCTATAGAGTTTGTACATAGTTTCTTTCATCTATTTTACGGTGATTTGAGTAATAGGAGCATATCATATCATCGAAACATCATATGGTCAAACAATTGTGCATCACAATTCAAGAATTCTCAGATGTTTTATTGGTTGAGCAGGATGCATACGAACACTGGCATTCAGTATATGTGGAATTTTACAGAAGCTAGTCATGGAAAAGGAGAACGCGATGGTGCAGGTGCATGTATAAAAAGGGCCTTAGCATGTGAAGAATTAAAGTATAAAGAATAATCAACATTGTCAGATGTGAGATGTATCATCCAGTGGTGTAATACTAGAATGGGTCTAGGTAATGAAGGTGATTCTACAGTTCATAGATTTTTTTGGTTGATGGATGAAACTAACATTGCACTATACGAGGATTGTTGTACATTAACAAGATCAAGTGAGCTACACTCTTTTACAAGGTCTAATGTAGGTTCATGTATCATCCACACACAACATATGACATTCTTTTGTTCATCATGCACAGATGAAGATTGGGATGGGTGTGAGTCAAAGGAATGGGTTGACGAATGGTCTACACAAATTTTGATCCCACTTGACTCCTATCGTCCCCCATCAACATTACAACTGACACAAATGGAATCATCCATTGACTTTGAGCATTTTTATGATCTAGTGCAAATGGGTAAATTGTCAACTCACAAATAGTCTCAAATTTAGTACTTTATCATAAGTAATCATTAAATTAATCTCCTCGTTATGATTCTTGTTGAGCATTGTTTTAACACAAGCAACCTTGCTAGGATCTTGAGATTTGATTTCCTCTCTTGAAAGAATAACCGAGTTATTCCCAAGGTTCTCCGGGGTAGGGTCACAACCTACTTGGTTACTCAGTTGAAGATAAATGTGATTGTTCATGAGGAGGCCTTTGCTGATACGTTCAAGACAACAAACTGCAAAATATTGTTAGTTCTCTTTTTTGGGTATTTTTCATTTTAACAAGTATGGGTAGAGTAAATAACATGCAACTTTGGTATTTTTCAAGATAACAATTTTCAGAATTTCAAGAGAGAATTTAAAGAGATGAGGGTAACAAGAAATGTGGTGAATTGTAAAGAAAAGTGAAATCCTAAGGACATAAACCACTATAAACCCTTCCTTGTGAATTGAATGCTGGAGAGATGTAGAAAAACCCATGAAGCATAAATCAAACCACTTCATGATTCACTACTCCACAGATGCAAGCGTTTGGAGAAAGATATGTTTTACTCGTACGAGATATTCAAAATCTATCAAATCGTGAAGCCACCAAGATGTGTGCACCCACAAGATGGATTTATGGTTAAGCCCAAAGATAGCATCCTCCACACATTTGTCACAGCAAGGTAGATAAACGATAGAAAAATCCAACTAAAGGTAGCACAAATTTGAAACACAAGAATACAAAGAGCTCTCTGAAAATAAAGAATAATGCAAGAATGCATTCAATAAATTCACATAGATAGCAGTAATTCACACACCATGAATCAAGCACCCAATGTAGATCTTTATTGTATTAAGAAGTTGGCCCGTTACATTGCTTTTTGATTACAATATATAGATTTTTGATCTACAACTCTGATTTTCAGAGTTAGGGTATCAGAGAATCTAAACTAAAGAAAAAGCTTAAAACTAGAACTTTGCTAAAGGGAAACTATTGCTAACTGATACTATGTAACTTGCATGGATTCTTAAATCCATTTACAGTCCATTTTCTCATGCAAAGAGAGTTGAATCTGCCAAAGAAGAGAGAGAGAAAGAAGGTGAGTTCCTCTTGTGAACTGGGAGTTCTTCTTCTTGATTCTAGTGGTCCTTCTTGGATTCTTCATCTGGAACTCTCTCTGGCGGTGGGAACAGATAGGAAACCTTTAGTCTTTCCCAAATGAACTCAAGTTGTCCATTAATCTAATCTAGAGTCTAACTAGTGTTTGAAAAAGTGACCTCGCTGGAAACCCCTAGTTTTTTGAACCCCGATCTCTACCCTGAAACTTTAATGCCTTTGAAATTTCCCAGGTGCTTCTCAAAATCTTCAAACTCAAAGGTCCCAAAAATTTGGACTTGTCATGGGCCAAAAGGCTGAAAAAAATTGAAGAGGCCAAAAGGCCAAAAAAATATTCCTTGCTTTTGGGGCTGAAAGGCTGAAGTGTCGGAGGCCGAAAGTCTGAAAACTCCATCTTAGTAGAAATTTGGCCAAGTGTAAAAATCCTGCCCCATCCCCCTAGAAATTGGACCATGGAGTTTTATCCAAGAAAGACCTCTAGGTGAGCTTCCTGGAGTCTCTGGACTATCTCCTAAACTTCCTCAAAATTTATATCTTTCCTTCTTATCTTGGTGACCCTTCATTCTTGCTTCTTTCTGAAGATAGTTAATTCAGAAGCGAAGAATGCGATATCTTCTTCATGCTGTGACATTCTTTGCATTTCCTCCTTCAGGTAGAATAGTTGTTGTAGGGCCTCCTTGGTATTAACCCTAGCCAGAACATCCTTGAACCATTGGACCACCTCTTTGGAAGGATGTAGAGCCTATTTGTTTTCATCCCGACAGACGTTGAGGTCGACCCTTGTGAAGAAAGTATCTATATCTTCGATCCATTTTATTACCTCCTCTCGCTTGTCATCTATAAGGGCCTGGTATTTATTTTAGACCTTAATTATTTTAGTCATTTATTTTTTCCATGCCTTGAATTTGTCCAATTCTTCACCTTCATAGACTTTTACCAAAATTTTGAAGCATTGCTTTTAAATTATCTCCAAATCCTAGAGGGCTGCTTGCCACCTAATCACCTGTGAGTCTATTCCCACATCATCTTCCACTGGGTCAATGAGTGAATTAACTTTAAGTAATATGGTCCGATACGGCCTAAATACTGATGAAATCACCTTCTCTTTGAATTGTGTGAAGTCATTTATCAAATCGGCGCTTGCCTGGATGAAAGAGGGAGTCAAATCTACTAGAAAATTTGGTGTAGCCCTTTTATCAAGCATGGCTTGTAATGAAGCCTCTAAACAATTTGGGTCAATAGGGCCCACCAGCTTTTGAATGTATCCCTTTAGAGCTTCATTTTGATCTATCAGGGATTTTATGGTCTCTTCATCCTTGTTCATGAACCCTAGAGCGTGCTTCAGCCCTAAAGCTGCTAGTGTCTTGCTACCTTCTCTGGTAGGTTCACCCAAATCTACCTCCCTGAATGTATAGCACAAGCCTATTTTCTAAGAAGTTCTTAGGGGAGGGATAGCTATCTAGGCTTTCTAATGACCCCTAGTGTCCTAAGTCACATATGACATGGTCTTTGCAGGTACACTAATTTCTGCCTGGTGGAAGGCTTGCTTCACAGTGATCATATTTGCATCCTCCCCATCCAATTCATTGGTATAAATTCTCTTCCTAGGTTGTATCTTCTTGGTAAACCAAGTAGGTTTGTTGGATGTTCTTATAGGTTCATATGGTGCAACTTGGAGGATTGAAGTTAGGCATTGTACTTCTGGCATTATTTCTTTCTCTGATTCCTTTTCTTCCCCTCTTTCCTATTCGCTCCCTCCTTCCTTTATTCTTCCCCCTTTGGTATCCACATCCATTTCCCCTTCTTCCCTCTCCCCCTCCACTTCACCTTGTTCAGTCACCACATTTCCCTCTTCCTTGTTCAGGGCCTCTTCGGTGGAGGTGTCAATTGATACATTTGACCTGAGACTGGTCATGGCCTCTAATGTGGTCTAGAAAGGTGATCTGTCTTTAGTACTCACTACTCCTTTGGTTTCCTAGGTGGCACATGTTGAAGGGATTGATGTTGGTGGGGTAGGTGTTGATATGGTTGGAGTGGGAGATGGGATAATGGTAGTAGATTAGGATGGATTTGGCGTAGGAGTAGGTGTTGGGGTTGGAATTAATGGTGGTGGAGTAGGAATTGGAGGTGCTAGATAAGATGGTGGAGCAGGCACTTGAGATGGTGAAGTGGAAAATGGTACTTTTCCTATTGTAAGATCTACCATAGAGATTTGGGCTATCCTGCTATCCTGAACCTTAGGCTCTTGAGTGGAACTAGGGACATTCACCAAAGGGTTGGTGAATTAGACCGGTGGTTGAGTGAGGATCACTTGGGGCTGAATAAGTGATGGAGCTCTTGTGTCTATATCTTGGTCATGATTAGAAAAGCCTTCAAGTCCCTCAAAATTAGCAAGAATAAACTCATCCAATACTAAGGCATCCAAAGGATTATCCTATTCTTTGGGATCTTCTTTATGTTTCTTGGTAGTTTCCTTTTCTCTCCTTTTCTGCAACCTCATTCTTCGGACTAGGGGCTCACCTTCTTTTGCTTCCTCAGACCCTTCTTGTACTATTTCCAACCACGGAGATTTAGAACTCTTCTTCCTCTTATATGTTTTCTTCTCAGTGGTGGGGGGAGATTGGCCAGAGGTAGATGGGCCTTCACCTGATTGGGGTTTTGATGACCCTATTGGTGGGTCAATCTAGCCTATCATTCTAGTTTTCTTGGGCCTAGGATTGGAGCCATATTCAACTGGTCGTTCATGACCATACATAGTTCTTGGCTTCTGAGGGGAGCCTTCTTATAATTAGGAGCTATTGACTTCTCCCCTCGCTATTTTTCTACTTTCCTAGAGGGCTCCATCAATGTTTTTACCAGGATCAGACTCATTCTGTGTGGCTTCTTGATCCAAGTTATGGTGGTCTTTATCACATGCCTCACCCAGAAGTCTTTGTCATCAGTTTCATCCTTGTCCACCTCTGTGTTCATGATCAGTCAGTCATATACCTTATCATTTGTGTAAATGTCCTCTAGGACCTCATCTGAATCACACTCCCAAACCTTTGGGGAAATAGGAACTTTTAAAAGCTCTTTTTCCAGAGCGAGGTTCATTCTGCAATAATCTTGGATCCTGACCTCATGGTCATCTATGCAGTTTATCTAGTGATCCTCCAAATGTGGCTCATGTATGTAGAATTTGCCGATAATGTGGCTGTAAGTACCTATGGGATCAAAGTAGGCCTGCACTTTCTTGTAAAACTATAAGGGACAGTCATCCCATTCAAAAGCTAGGGATTTGTAAACCCTCATGTCTTGCACTGTATATGGTCCCAAAGAGATGGGAATGTCCCAACAGTGCTTCTTCTTATGCTTTATGTGCTCATATGCATCCGCGAGCTACCTGGCCATCTCCAATATGATTACCCAGTTGGATGGGTACCTGGGTAGCTTCTTTGGTTGCAAGGTTGAACTGACTATCCTGATGTATGTGAACGTCCTAAACTAGATGAAATAGGCCCCAATGGCCCTTATCTTAGTAGCAGCTTCTTCTGACATCCTTTTAGCAAAGTCACCTTTAATTGATAGGATGACTATGAATATGAACGCATCGTTGACTATCCTATAATCCAGGGAGTCCTCTAGCATGTTTGCTCCTTTTACCGGCTACGGGTATACCAGGTGGGGCCATGCATTTGGATCATTTAGACTCCCCATCTTGGTGAGGCCAGGATAATTTGCCTGTGCAGCTAGTAGCTACATCACGTAGTTGCTCATGTAAAACTTGGGATTATGTTTTACGGCTGTTAATTGCTCATCCAGATTGTCACTAATGATAGTGCCCCAGGTGAATCTTGCCTTCCATTTCTGGATCCTTTCTATCAATAGGATCATCCAATGCTCAAGTTGAGTGTATTGTGGTAACCCATACACCCAGCTTATCATTGTTATAGCTGCCTGGATGTCATCCTTCATATAGCATCTTCAGAGGTCTATCTTGTCTAATTTGTTCTTAGGAAGTGGTTTCTTGAGGTATTCTTTATTCATCATCTCGTGTACGGCTTGCTACCTGTTTCCAAACCACTTAGTCCCTTTTTCAATATAGAAGTCATAGAACTTGTCTATGCCTTTGTGAAGGTGAAAGATGTCCTCAATGACATTCGGCCTAATGTCCAGTACCACCTAATCCTCTAGGTTTACTACCACCCTCTTATCTGAATCATAGTGATGAGCTAGGGTGACGATCAGCTCATAAGATGAAATGGCCACTAGGTGTGCGGCTGCATTCACTAGCCCGAATAGTAAGAATGAGGTGCAATCATTAGATCTATTTTCTGGCTAGGAGCACTGAGTTAGGAATTCATTCCAATCTACATTCCTGATATTGGTATCTGTTATCTCACTATGCTTGTTTCCCACCTTTGAACTAGGGGGATTCCCCTTGTATTGATACTTCATTGGGGAGGTTATCTTGGGTTCATTCATTCCTGCAAGAAAAGACAAATATCAGTAGGTTATTGATTAGGAAAAACAATTTAAACTAGGAAAGCAAGCAAAGAGAGATGAAAAAATAGCTAAGTGTAAATTTTTGCACTTTCGGACCTTTCAGGGTTTTGGACAATGAAAAATAGTTTGGAGACCAAAAAGTCTGAAAGTGTGAAAAGGTTTATTGGAAGGACTGAGTCCATTGGGCCTTTCGGGGTCCAAAACTGAGAGGTGCTTGCTCAGGAACATCGAACGTCTAAACATGATGAGGAACCCTAAAAGCCTGAACAAAGGTCTTACTTTCAGCCTTTTGGTCTTTCAAACCTTTCAGATGTCTGAAAGGCTGAAAATTTTGAAATGACACTTCGCAAGAGTTTTGAAGATTCATTTTCAGCATTTCGGAGGCCAAAAACCTATGTCAAGGGCCACGACTGATGAAATAGAAAAAACCCTAAACCTAAGACCTAACAAAACTAGGAATCCCTAGGTCTGATGGGGAGGGATGTGCCTGTCAAAACATGAAGGCACAGAGGCCCGATGAAGCAGAGAAACAAAGTGCCCTAGGCTAGACAAGCACTAGGCACGAAGACAAAACCCTAGACCTAGAGCCCAAAACATGAAATAAAGGAAAGCAAGGAGAACCTACCTCAAACAAACAAGCAAAGGGAGGACAACCAGGTGGCTTGGAAGTCAAAGTGGTCGGTGAGGAGAAGAAGACAAAATCACGGGCAGGAGAAAAAAACATGAAGTAATTTAAAAAATGAAGGATCCTCCTATTTACAGCCTGCAGGCTTACATCAGCAACTTCGGGAATTTTAGACCCCGAAAGGCCAAAAGTGTCAGAGGAGAAACAAGTCTTCAGCCTTTTGGTGTTGTCAAAGTCTGAAAACACTGAAAGGTCGGGTCTTCAGCCTTTCGGCCATTTCGGCATTTCAGAGTACCTAAGTCCTCTGAAAGGCCAAAAATGGCTTCTTTCTCTCTCTGACTTGGTTTCAGCAGTTTCTCTCTGGTGGCTGACTAGTTTTCTATGAGGGGCAGACACGATGAAAGACAAAAAGAAAAAAAGAAGGGGGTCCCCATGGTCAGAGGACCAAAAAATGGGGTGTGTTTTGTGGACCCACAACAAATAGCCCCAAAAAAAGGAGGAATGACCAAGGCGTTTCTTTATCATCAACACTCTTCTGGAAAGTAGCTTTGTAGTAGAACAGAACCAAGAGGTGGTGGAATCGACGATTCTTCAATGACCTCCAATCTGAGGTTCTTCTGTTAGTTTCCCTGTGTGTTTTCATGTGTGTTCATTTCTTGACCTTTGGTTGTGATAACCAAGGTGCTTGCCAGCTATTCCCAACCTTTGCCAAATAAACCAAGGCTTCCTGAAAAGAGATTTTCTGCCAGTCAGGCATCCATAGTCCTGACAAAGTTTTCCCCGAGTACCAATTATAAACTTGCTCTACTGCCAATCGATCATCCATAGGCCCGGTAGAGGTTGTCATAATCACCCAAGTCTATCCTGTCTGCTAGGCTATAACTTTATTTCTTTGTGAGAGCTCCGTCTTTTGGAAAATCATTTTGTTTCTTTTGTTTTCTTGGAGATGTATCAAGCCTTGGACGTTAGTGTGTTCCATGCATTCAAGTCTGTAACCTCTTTTCTTCTTCTTCTTTTCTCTGGTTTGAGAAATGATTAGGTGGTGTTGCATAGACTTTTCACTCATGACCTCTTTGGGGCACTTTTCTTTTGAGTGTTTCTTTTGCTTTCCTTTTTGGCTCGTCTTTCTTTCGTTATTACCTTCGCATTTAGTTTAGACTTGGGTTCTGGGATTGGTGGGTACCCAAACCTATGCACTCAGGCTGGCTACAACTGACAAACACCCTAGAAACCAACACCCTCAGGTGTTGTACCTTAATGTGTCTTGTGATCAGGATGACCAAACTTCAAACTCCTTGTCTATCAATGATAATCATCATTACTTTGTCTTTTGGGAAGGTTCTCTTACGCTGCATGTATCCTTGGAGAAATTTGACTAAGAAATACCTTTGCTCCTCTTGTGAAACACCTTGGACTAGATCGAAAAAACACTGACCCAAAACAACAAAACAAGCCCTGACAAAAGAAAAGAAAAAACATGAGCAGAAGGAAGGACTAACGACGAGGACAACAAAGAAAAAGGAAAAAATGCAAAAGTGACTATGGTACAAGGGACGAAATACAGTCCCACTTAGGATCCAAAGTAATGTTTAAGGAATTTCCCATTGACTGGAAATGGGGTCAACTCTCCGTCCAATGTTCTGATCCTAAAAGCGTTCTGCCCTAGGATCTCTAATATTTGGTAAGGGCCTGTCCACAGTCTTTGGAACTTGGTGTGGCTACCTGGCTTTTCTTTTTCCTTATCCCATATGAGGAAAAGGTCAGAGATCCTGAAGGTTTTGATGGTATCTCTCTTGTTGAACCACCTTTTGACTATATCCTGATGCTTTGATACATGTTCCAAGGCCATAGTTCATTTCTCCTCTATTTTTAGGAGATTCATGAGTCTGACTTGTACCCCATCTTCCTCCCCTATGTATTGGTCCATGAATCTCAAAATTGGGATCTTTAGGTTCATAGGGAAGACCAATTGCAAGCTGTAGACTAGTTGATATGGAGACATCCCCAGGGCGTTATTGACCCTTACGTGATCAGTCCATAAAGCATATTTTAGCTGCGTGTGCCAATCCCTGGGGTTGTCATCTAGGAGGTGTTTGATCACTATTGTCAGATTTTTTTTGTAAACTCTGCTACGCCATTGCCTTGCGGATAGTAATTTGAAGAGAACTTGAGGATTACCTAGTTTTTGAAGGCCCATTGTGTGAGCGAGGCCAAAGAGAAATAGAGGGCATTGTCACATACAAGATAGAATGGCATCCCAAACCTAGTTATGATGCGCTCCTCCATGAATTTGGTCACGATCTCAGTGGTACAATTCTTCAATGCTTGCACCTCCATCCAGCACATGTAATAGTCGGTACCTATCAAGATAAACTTATGTCCTGCAGATGAAGGGGGGTTAATCCCTCCAATAAAATCCAAGCCCCATTGGGAAAATGGGCGTACCTCATAGACTAGTTGTAAGGGCATTGTTGGATTTCTCTCTTGAGTTGCACTAGTCTAGCAAGTGTGGAAGGATCTCACATGCTCACTGGTATCTTTAAATATCATAGGCCAAAAATACCCTGCCCTGAGGATTTAGTGATCTGTGGCCTCCGCCGATCCATGTCCCATTCTGTATTTGTCATGAAAGTCCACCAATATTTATTTTGCCTCCGTTCTATCGAAATAACTTAAGTGAAAACCCTCATAATTGCATTTGTAGAGTTGTCCACTCTTTAGCATGTAAGAGCTACTTTTTATCTTTAAAGCTCTTCTATGGGAACTATTCATTTCTTTAGGGCAACGATTCTATAATAGATAATACACTATGTCTTGGTACCACACATCTATGATCACGCCTTGGTCGGTGTATGTTTGGCAGACCAGACCTTCTTCAAACTCAGAGATCAGCTTTGTCAGGCCCTGGCCCCTTACCAACTTCATCGGTTGGATCTCTAGGTCAAACTCTTGGAGAATTGCCATCCATTTTCCTCTCCATTCTCGCAGCTCATTCTGCATCAGGAGGGATTTAACTGTCGTGTTTGGAACTATCCCAATGACTTTACTCCTTAAAATATAATGTCTGAATTTCTTCACCACTTTGATGAGAGAAAATGATTTCTTATCTAGGTTAAGGTATTTGAGCTCAGAATCTTTGAAAGGGCAATTCATAAAGGCAATGGGCCTTTCGTCTTCACTATTCTTCTTCTGTGTGAGGATGCCTGCGCATGAGTGTTTTGACATGAAGGAGTAGACCTTGAAAGGGATGGTATATTCAGGACTAGCTAGGATTGGTGTCGTGGCAATGGCACTCTTAATCTCTTTGAAATAATTCTTGGCTATGAGATCCCATTCAATCTTGACATCTTTCTTGAGCACGTCATTCAATGGTTTCACTATTTCTGCAAAGCCACTGATGAATTTCCTGTTGAAGTTGATCTTTCCAAAGAAATATTTTAGTTCCTTGCAGCTATGAGGTGGTGTCAATTTTAGGATCACCTCCACCCTCTTGGGGTCAATGGATATCCCCTTTTTGGAAATGATATGCCCCAAGAGCTTTCCTTCAGTTACCCCAAATACGCATTTCTTGGGGTTGAGGGAGATCCCAAACTCTCTGCACCTCTGGAGGCATTTTCTGAGGTCGCTTATGTTGTCAGCTCTTAGTTTTGAGTAGACTGTGAGATCATCCATGTAGATGATAATGCACCTTCCAACTAATCCTTTGAATTCTATGTCCATTGCTCTCTGGAAGGTGGCTCCAACATTAATCAACCCAAAAGGCATCCGTCGATAGGCAAAAGTTCCCCATTTAGTGGTGAATGTCATTTTTAGCCTATCCTCTTCCTGTACCATCACCTGATTGTACCCAGAGTAGCCATCTAGGAACGAAATCATTTGAGATCCATTAACCTTCTGCAGCACTTCATCGAAGATGGGAGTGGATAATTATCCTTTTAAGATGACTTGTTGAGGTTCTAGAAGTCTACGCATAGCCTGATTTCTCCAGTCTTCTTCCTTATAGGTACTAGGTTTGCAACCCATGTAGAATGTTGAATCAGGAAGATGATCCTAGCGTCGAGAAGCTTTTGGACTTCCTTTTGGATTAAGGGCTCCATAGTGGGATTCACGGGTCTTTGTCATTGTATGAAAGGCTTAGAATCTGGCTTCAAAGGGATGTTGTGTACTATGACTAAGGTGTCATATGTCTTTAATTCTTCATAACTCCATGCTATAACATCTCAATATTCAGTGAGAAGCTGGACCATTTTAAACTTTTCTTCCTTGGTTCCAACTTTTCCAATGTGGACTTCTCTTGGTTCTTCTTCCGTGCCCAGGTTGTAGGTGTCACATTCTTTACCTTCAGGTGTTACGTCAGGGCATATTCGTATAACAATCTTATCGCTATCAAAAATCCTCTCTAGTTCTACCATTCCCTTGGGTATGGAATTGGTATTTAGGTTTATGATGCCATAATCATCAGGCTCTTTAGGTTCAACTATTTCCTCACCATTCTCCTCGTCGATGATCTGCTTTTCAAACACACTAGTGCACATGATAAACTCAAGATATGTTGATCATCTTAGAAGACTTGAAAGTTAGTGATATTGTCCGAAATGGTCAGGGCTATGACAAGTTCAACCGAGAATTTCTTTAGTTTGGATTTCTCCATTGGATGTAATGAGCTAGCTAAAACAGCCAACACATCAACAACAATGTTCTTTCTTCTTGGGATGGTTTTGATGTTGAAAGCGTCGAAGTCGTTGATCAGATCCCATGCCCTATTTCTATAGGCTGAGAGCCTCTTATCATTGCAAGTGTACTGGCTATGAATCTGCTTGACAACCAATTGTGAATCTCCTTCCACCATCAAGATTTTGACTCCTTTCTCATGAGCTAGGAGGAGTCTACAAACCAGTGCTTTGTATTCTACAACATTATTAGTACAAAGAAACTATAATCTATAAGCAGCATAGAAATACTTACCCCTTGGATTTATCAATTTGATTCCCGCACCTACCCCTTGTTTACATTTGGAACCATCAAAGTGTAGTTTCCATATCTGAGGTGGTTTAGTAGGGCTGGGTCTAGTTGAGCTTTTCTTAGAAAAAACCTTGGTCTTTGGTTCTTAGCCCCTCTCTCCATCGCTGTCAGAAGAAGTTAACTCTCCCATATGCTAAGTATGCCTAGGTTTGGGGAGTTTGTCATCTTCATCGCCTTTATCTTCTAGTATTCCCTTGTAAGGGGGACACGCTCCATCATCTGAGGTACTCCAGTCAATAAGAATATTTAGGGCATGGCTTCTATCCTTAGAATCTGACCCACTATCTTGATCTTGAGGCAAACTATTTGCAATGACTAGGCTATTTATCTTTGGTGCGGCGTTGCTCCTACCTTCTATCCCTAGTTCATCTTCTTTTATTGTCAGTGCTTCTGGTGGCTTATTTGGTCAGGCAATTTGAGCCAACACTTGTGATAGTGCATCTTGAGAACTGGGGCATGTAAACTCAGAATGACTAGCCTGATCTAATCGGCAGTATCTAGGTAGCAATAAGATGTTGGGATCTGCGTCTTGCCCTAGATGCCGCAGGCTAGCTATTGTGCTATTGATGAAACTTTGGAAGATGTCATCACCAATATTTAGCTCTAGGAGACCTTGGCTGGGACTATGGTCTTATTCTTCACCTTCTCAGATTTGAAACATGAAAAGGTCATCTAATCGATAGTGCCCAAATCGGTTTGAGTGAACAAGACTTCATTCAAGGCATTGTATTCGGTGATCATCCTCTTCAACTTTGGCTCTGCATCTATCTTGATCTAGTTGTTCAAACCTCTCCAAGGTAACCAGAGTTGGGTGAAATCTGTAGATAGCCATCCTCTTAAACATTTAGTCCATTCTCAGCTTAGCAACATCCCATAAGTCTTGAGGATGTCCACTATGTGTATATCAATGTGTTCTTGTATCTGGGGATCTGTGACTAGTTGAATGTGTATGTCTTTGAGCACACCAATTACTTTGACCTCAGTTTTTTCTAATTGTATGACCACCCAGTTTGTTACTTAGGGCACCATCCCCAACTTTTGGCAAATTGATAGGGGCATAATGTTGCATGAGGCTCCTGAATCGATTAGGCAATTATGTAGGTTCTTTCTAAACATTCATAGGCTAAGTAAGAACGGTGGGACCTCCGTTCTATTTTTGAATACTGCTGGGAACGCCTCAGATGTGTTAACATTAGACGTGGGTGCCCTGGTGCTGTTGGTCAACAGGCCTGGTTTTGAATGATTCAAGGATATTAAAAGGGCTTCCTTTTGAGATGGGTAGCCCTGCAATAGTTTGAACATAGAGATGTTCACCTTAGTTTTCTTGAGTTCATCTATTGCACTGCAATTGTCATTTGACCAGGTTGTTCCTCGGTAGCTGGCATATATACTTGTCGTAGGAGATATGGGAGCATTTGGGCCCTTTGGAGGTATGGGATTGTTACTAGCCTAAGGATCTGGTGGAGTTGGTTGCTTTCCTAGAGCTATGCCATTGGTGAGGGGTTCCTTTCTACTCTGGAGGTTAAATGAGTTTCGCTGATCATTTTGGAAAGTGTGCACCTCAGAATATTCAGGCTCACTTTCTCTCTGAGAAGGGAACACAAATTCATCTTCTCCCGTATAGGCTTCTGGGCCTCCCTCCTTTCCAGACTCGTAGGAATCGAACACCATAGCATTGAAATACATCGGGGGCCCCTCTAGATTTTGGGTGTAGTGGTCTTGGGAGTTGTTTACATGTCTGTTATTGTCTTGATGCTTAATTGGAGCCCCAAAAAAATTTACCTCTGAAGCCTTGTAAGTATTGGCATTGTCTGCTAGGATGCTGGCATTATTTGGTTTAGTGTTCCATGGCCGATTTGGCCTTTGCTGCCCAAATGGTTTCTCTAGTGGGATGTTGTTGTTGTAGGCATTAAAACCCCTGTTTAGATTCTGAGGGTATGTATTTGGACCAGTAGATGCTTGTTGGTATCCACCTTAGTTTTAAGGTGGGTTCAGCTTCATTTTGGTAACTTCGCTAGTGAGCTATGATAAAGTCTTCTTTACGACATCTAACTCAGAAGCCATGAGAGCATCAGGCTCATTTTGGGGTACGACCCTCTGTTCTATGAATGTCATCTTATGAGTTTCGTAGCCTAGATAAATAATAGACAGAGGCATGGTTGTGCATGGTTGTGTCAGTATGGGAGTTAACATAGGTAGGATGATGGCCAAGGCTTGATTGTTTGCTGCAAATGGGTTTGGGACAGCGAGATTACTCATGATGGGCACAACCGCATAACTTCCTTCTTGTGGGTCCATTTGCTGAGTGAAAGTGGTAGCTTCATTGTACACCCTTTCAATTGTGTCTCTATCCATCAGGAGAAGCCTTCTTAGAAAGATCAAGGTAAATGGATCTAAAGCCTTTAAGTATACTTGTATGACAACCTCATCTGGTATAGTGTAAGAAGCTTCCAAATTTTGATGCATTTTGTAAAAACAATGATTAAACATAGCAATGGGCTCCTTAGGATCATTCCTCATGGTTATGAACTGGTGATGTGTCACCACAGGATCGACATACAATTTGAATTGATTGAGGAATTTGGTTTCAAAGTCATTCCATACTGAGATAGACCCTCATGGAAAATTTAGATACCAGTTGTATGCAAACTCTCCCAAAGTGTATGGGAATAGACGATAGACGACATCTTGGTGGGAAATCTCTTTACGGTTGCAAATTTCCTTGAAGGCACGGATGTGTTCTTTTGTTTTCCTATATTTGCCATATATGAATCATGTACAAAACTTCTCTGGATTTTTGGGTAACTCATGGAGCTGCCCAACAAAGTTCAAAGGTGAGCTTGTTGCGTTAGCAAAAAGGGCCATTAGTTGAGGTTGCTGCAAATGTTGATTTGGCAAGTTTTGATTTTGATTGATGGCTGTGGTAATGGTTTGGGCAGCGATGTGTGATTTTTGTCCAGGAGGATCCTGAGGTATGGCAAGATGATGAAAAGATTCACCTTTTGCTTTACCCTTGTCACTGCGAACCCTTTGGGGGTGAGTGAGTTTGAGAAACTCACCTCTTTTTGGAGATGATCCAAGCACACGCTTGAATCTATCTAGAGAGAAAGATCCAATATTATCTAGCTTTTGAGTCTTGAGGCCCTCCTTCTAGCGCCACTTCTGTAAAGCATTGTTTTAACACAAGCCAACTTGCTAGGATCTCGAGATTTGATTTCCTCTCTTGAAAGAATAACTGAGTTATTCCCAAGGTTCTTCGGGGTTGAGTCACAACCTGCTTGGTTACTCAGTTGAAGATAAATGTGATTTTTCATGAGGAGGCCTTTTCTGGTACGTTCAAGACAGCAAACTGCAAAATATTGTTAGTTCTCTTTTTTGGGTATTTTTCATTTTAACAAGTATGGGTAGGGTAAATAACATGCAACTTTGGTATTTTTCAAGATAATGATTTTCAAAATTTCAAGATAGAATTTAAAGAGATGAGGGTAACAAGAAATGTGGTGAATTGTAAAGAAAAGTGAAATCCTAAGGACATAAACCGCTATAAACCCTTCCTTGCAAACTGAATGTTGGAGAGATGTAGAACAACCCATGAAGCATAAATCTGACCACGTCACAATTCACTACTTGACATATGCAAACATTTGGAGAAAGATATGTTTTACTCATACGAGATATTCAAAATCTATCAAATCATGAAGCCACCAAGACATGCGCACCCACAAGATAAATTTATCATTAATCCCAAAGATAGCATCCTCCACACATTCGTCATAGAAAGGTAGATAAACAACAACAAACTCCAACTAAAGGTAGCATGAATTCGAAACACAAAAATACAAAGAGCTCTCTAAAAATAAAGAATAATGCAAGCATACATTCAATAAATTTGCATAGATAGCAGTAATTCACACACCATGAATGAAGCACCCAGTGTAGATCTTTATTGTATTAAGAATTCATCCCTTTACATTGCTTTTTGATTACAATATATAGATTTTTGATCTACAACTCTGATTTTTGGAGTTAGGGTATCAGAGAGTCTAAACTAAAGAAAAAGCTTAAAACTAGAACTTTGCTGAAGGGCAAATATTGCTAACTGATACTATGTAACTTGCATGGATTCTTAAATCCATTTACAATCCATTTTCTCATGCAAAGAGAGCTGAATCTGCCAAAGAAGAGAGAGAAAAAGAAGGTAAGTTCCTCTTGTAAACTGGGAGTTCTTCTTCTTGGTTCTGGTGTTCATTCTTGGATTCTTCATTTGGAACTATCTTTGGCAGTGGGAATAGATAGGAAACCTTTAGTCTTTTCAAAATGAACTCAATTTATCCATTAATCTGATCTAGAGTCTAACTGGTGTTTGAAAAAGTGACCTCACTGGAAACCCCCAATTTTTTGAACCCCGACCTCTACCCTGAAACTTTAATGCCTTTGAAATTTCCCAGGTGCTTCTCAAAATCTTCAAACTCAGAGGTCCCAAAACTTTGGACTTATTGTGGGCCAAAAGGCTAAAAAAAATTGAAGAGGCCGAAAGGCCAAAATCTTCAAAGGCCAAAAGGCCAAAAAAGTACTCCTTTCTTTCAGGCCCGAAAGGGAAAAGTGTCAAAGGCTGAAAGTCTGAAAACTCCATCTTAGTAGAAATTTGGCCAAGTGTAAAAATCCCACCCAATCCCCCTGGAAATTGGACCTTGGAGATTTATCCAGGAAAGACCTCTAGGTGATCTTCCCAGAGCCTCTACACTATCTCCTGAACTTCCTCAAAATTGATATCTTTCCTTCTTATCTTGGTGACCCTTCATTCTTGCTTCTTTATGAAGATATTCAATTCAAAAGCAAAGAATGTGATCTCTTCTTCGTGCTATGACATTCTTTGAATTTCCTCCTTCAGGTAGAATAGTTAATGCAGGGCCTCCTTGGTATTAACCTTAGCCAAAATTCCCTTGAACTGTTGGACCACCTCTTTGGAAGGACATAGAGCCTGTTTGTTTTCATCCCGATAGATGTTGAGGCCGACCCCTATGAAGAAAGTATCTATATATTTGATCCATTTTATTACCTCCTCTCGCTTTTCATCTATAAGGGCCTGGTATTTTTTGTAGACCTTAATTATTTTGCTCATTTGTTCAGTCCATGCGTTGAATTTGTCCAATTCTTTTCCTTCATAGACTTTTACAGAAATTTGGAAGCATTGCTTTTGAATTATCTCCAAATCATGGAGGGTTTCTTGCCACTTAATCACCTCTGAGTCTATTCCCCCATTATCTTCCACCAGGTCAATGAGTGAATTAACTTCAATAAATATGGTCCAGTATGGCCTAAATACCGATGGAATCGCCTTCTCTCCAAATTGTACAAAGTCATTTATCCAATCGGCGCTTTCCTGGATGAAAGAGGGAGTCAAACCTACTGGTAAATCTGGTGTAGCCATTTTATCAAGCATGGCTTGTAATGAAGCCTCTAAACAATTTGGTTCAATAGGGCCCACCAGCTTTTGAATGTATCCCTTTAGAGCTTCATTTTGATCTATCAGGGATTTTATGGTCTCATCATCCTTGTTCATGAACCCTAGAGCGTGCTTCAGCTCTAAAGCTGCTAGTGTCTTGCTACCTTCTCTAGTAGGTTCACCCAAATCTACCTCCCTAAATGTATAGCCCTCTAACAACCCTGTTGTCTAAGAAGTGCTCGGGGGAGGGATAGCTATCTGGGCTTTACAATGACCCCCAGTGTCCTAAGTCACATATGACATGGTCTTTGCAGGTACACTCATTTCTACCTGGTGGAAGGCTTGCTTCATAGCGGTCATATTTGCATCCTCCCCATCCAATTCATTGGTATAATTTCTCTTCCTAAGTTTTATCTCCTTGGTAAACCAAGTAGGTTTTCCAGATGTCGTTATAGGTTCATATGGTGCAACCTGGAGGATTGAAGTTAGGCATTGTACTTTTGGCATTATTTCTTTCTCTGATTCCTTTTCTTGCCCTCTTTCCTATTTGTTCCCTCCTTCCTTCATTCTTCCCCCTTCAGTATCCACATCTATTTCCCCTTCTTCCCTTTCCCCCTCCACTTCACCTCATTCAGTCACCACATTTCCCCCTTCCTTGTTTGGGGCCTCTTCGACGGAGGTGTCAATTGATACATTTGACCTGAGACCGGTCATGGCCTCCAGTGTGGTCTGGAAAGATGATGTTTCTTTAGTACTCAAAACTCCTTTGGTTGCCTGGGTGGCACATGTTGAAGGGATTGATGTTGGTGGGGTAGGTGTTGATATGGTTGGAGTGGGAGATGGGAAAATGGTAGTAGAGTAGGGTGGATTTGGTGTAGGAGTAGGTGTTGGGGTTGGAATTAATGGTGGTGGAGTAGGAATTGGAGGTGGTAGATAAGATGGTGGATTAGGGACCTGAGATGGTGGAGTAGAAAATGGTACATTTCCTACTGTAAGATCTGTAGTAGTGATTTGGGCTATCCCGCTATCCTGAACCTTAGGCTCTTGAGTGGAACTAGGGACATTCACTGAAGGGTTGGTGAATTGGACTGGTGGTTGAGTGAGGATCACCTAGGGCTGAATAAGTGATGGAGCTCTTGTGTCTATATCCTGGCCATGATCAGAAAAGATGTAAGTCCCTCAAAATCAAAAAACATAAACACATCCAATCCTAAGGCATCCAAAGGATTATCCTGTTCTTTGGGATCTTCTTTATGTTTCTTGGTAGTTTCCTTTTCTCCCCTTTTCTACAACCTCATTCTTCAGACTAGGGGCTCACCTTCATCTACTTCCTTAGACCCTTCTTGTACTATTTCCAACCACAGAGATTTAGAACCCTTCTTCTTCTTATATGTTTTCTTCTCAGCGATGGGGGGAGATTGGCCAGAGGTAGATGGGCCTTCACCTGATTAGGGTTGTGATGACCCTGCTGGTGGGTCAATCTGGCCTATCATTCTAGTTTTCTTGGGCCTAGAATTAGAGCCATATTCAACTGGTCATTCATGACCATACACGGTTCTTGGCTTCTGAGTGGGAGCCTTCTTATACTTAGGAGCTTTTGACTTCTCCCCTCGCTATTTTTCTACTTTCCTAGAGGGCTCCATCAATGTTTTTACCAGGATTGGACTCATTTTGTGTGGCTTCTTGATCCAAGTTATGGTGGTCTTTATCACATGCCTCACCCAAAATTCCATGTCATCATTTTCATCCTTGTCCACCTCTGTGTTCATGATCAACTGGTCATATACCTTATCTTTTATGTAAATGTCCTCTAGGACCTCATCTAAATCACACTCCCGAACCTTTGGGGAAATAGGAACTTTTAACACCTCTTTTTCTAGAGTGAGTTTCATTCTACAATAATCCTAGATCTTGACCTCATGGTCATCTATGCAGTTTATCCAGTGATCCTCCAAATGTGGCTTATGTATGTAGAATTTGCTGATAATGTGGTTGTAACTACCTATGGGATCAAAGCGGGCTCACACTGTCTTGTAAAACTGCAAGGGACAGTCATCCCACTCAAAAGCTAGAGATTTTCAAACCTTCATGTCTTGCAGTGTATATGGTCCCAAACAAATGGGAAAGTCCCAACAGTGCTTCTTCTTATGCTTTATGTGCTCGTATGCATCCGCAAGCTACCTGGCCATCTCCAATATGATTACCCAGTCGGACGGGTACCTAGGTAGCTTCTTTGGTTGCAAGATTGACCCATCTATCCTGATGTATGTGAATGCCCTAAACTGGATGAAATAGGCCCCAATGGCCCTTATCTTAGCAACAACTTCTTCTGACATCCTTTTAGCAAATTCACCTTCAATAGATCAGATGACTACAAAAATGAACACATCATTGACTATCCTATAATTTAGGGAGTCCTCTGGCATGTTTGTTCCTTTTACAAGCTACGGGTATACTAGGTGGGGCCATGCATTTGGATCATTTAGACTCCCCCTCTTGGTGAGGCTAGGATAATCTGCCCGTGCAACTAGTAGATACACCATGTAGGTGCTCATTTAAAACTTGGGATTATGTTTTACGGCTGTCAATTGCTCATCCAGATTGTCACTAATGATAGTGCCCTAGTCAAATCTTGCCTTCCATTCCCAGATCCTTTTTATCAATAGGATCATCCAGTGCTTGAGTTGAGTGGATTGTGGTAACCCATACACCCAGCTTATCATTGTTATAGCTTCCTGGATGTCATCCTTCATATAGCCTCTCTAGAGGTCTATCTTGTCCAATTTGTTCTTAGGAAGCGGTTGCTTGAGGTTTTCTTTATTCATCATCTCGTGTACGGCTTACTCCCTATTGCCAAACTACTTGGTACCCTTTTCAATATAGAAGTCATAGAACTTGTCTATGCCTTTGTGAAGTTGAAAGACATCCTCAATGAAATCTGGCCTAATGTCTAGTACCACATGATCCTCTAAGTTTACTACCACCCTCTTATCTGAATCATAGTGATGAGCTAGGGTGATGATCAACTCTAAAGATGAAACAACCACTAGGTGTGCGGCTGCATTCACTAGCCCGGATAGGACTAATGTGGTGCAATCATCGGATCTGTTTGTTGGCTAGGAGCACTGAGTTAGGAATTCATTCCAATCTACATTCCCGATATTGGTATTTGTTATCTCACTGTGCTTGTTTCCCACCTTTGAACTAGGGGGATTCCCCTTGTATTGATACTTCATTGGGGAGGTTATCTTGGGTTCAATCATTCCTGCAAGAAAAGATAAATATCAGTATCTTATTGATCAGGAAAAACAATTTAAACTAGGAAAGCAAGCAAAGAGAGCTGAAAAAATATCTAAGTGTAAATTTTTGCACTTTCAGACCTTTCAGAGTTTTGGACACCGAAAACTAGTTCAGAGATTGAAAAGTCTGAAAATGTGAAAAGGTTTATTAGAAGGACCAAGTCTGTCGGGCCTTCCAGGGTCTGAAATTGAGAGGTTCTTGCTTAGGAATGTTGAACATCCGAACATGATGAGGAACCCTAAAAGCCCAAATGAAGGTCTTGCTTTTTTCCTTTTTAGACCTTTCATTCTTTCAGACCTTTCAAATGTTCGGAAGGTCCAAAAGTCTGAAATGGCACTTCGTAAGAGTTTTGAATTTCCATTTTCAGCCTTTCAAAAGATGAAAACCTATGGCAAGGGCCACAACCGATGAAACACAAAAAACCCTAAACCTAAGACCTAATAGAACTAGGAAACCGTAGGTCTGATAGGGAGGGACATCCCTATCAAAAAATGAAGGCACAGAGGCCTGACAAAGCTAAGAAACAAAGTGCCCTAGGCTAGACAAGAACTAGGCACGAAGACAAAACCCTAGACCTAGACCTGAAAACATGAAATGAAGTAAAGCGAGGAGAACCTACCTCAAATGAACAAGCAAAGGGAGGACAACCAGGTGGCTCAAAATTTGAAGCAGTCAGCAGGGAGAAGTAGACAAAATCACGGGCAGGATAAAAAAACATGAAGTGATTTAAAAAATGAAGGCTCCTCCTATTTATAGGCCGTGGGCTGATGTCAGCGGCTTCAGGAATTTCGGACCCCAAAAGTCCCGAATGTGTCAGAGGAGAAACAAGTCTTTGGCCTTTCGGTGTTGTCGGAGTCTGAAAACACTGAAAGGTCATTTCTTCGGCCTTTCAGCCATTTTAGCATTTTGGAGTACCTAAGTCGAATGAAAGGCTGAAAAAGGCTTCTTTCTCTCTCAATTTTGGTTTCAGCAGTTTCTCTCCGGTAGCTGACTGGATTTCTACGAGGGGTAGACACAATGAAAGGAAAAAATACAAAATGAAGGGGTCCCAATGGTCAGAGGACCAAAAAATAGGGTGTGTTTTGTGGACCCACAATAATTCTATCATTGCAGACCATGTTTTTGTTGTTATTGCACTTGAAGACAATGACAAAGGGACAAATTATTATTTGTGTCATTCTTTTGAGGCCAAAAAGAAATTGGATCACTCGGTTACAGATGATGAGGGATTAGAATACCCTATAGGAGAAGTGGTTGTAACTGGTACATGGCTTAGACGGTATTGTATGAAGCACCCTAGGTTATGGTTGTTCGAGGATTAGGAGACACACAGGAAGATTCTTCATTATTGCAACCTTTTCATTGCATCAAATGTCCATTTGACCAAATATGGAGAAAAACCACACGATAAAACTCTTTGGAAGGTTTGTGAGTCAGACCATGAGGCAATACTTGAGATAATAAAGGGTAGGAAAGATCCGGCTAGTTCATTGGACTTAAAGTGAATCCAAATTATTGTAATGTTGAATCTAGTTGAATGCATGTACATATAAAATGTATATTTTTAAAGGAATTAAATCCCTTAAATCCACATTGGGTGGATTGTAAATTGCTCATGCATTACCCTGTATGTATAACGGGAAGTTTGTAAGATTTAATAACAAATTTTCTCTTCTATTTTTTGGGGCAGTACCAAAGGTTTTATCTTCTCATCTCTTTCCCCCTTGTGCTCCTAATGAGCTGAGTTGTAAACATATTTTTCATCATTAATTTAAAAAACATATGTTCACGAAACAAATTCTAGAAATATAGGTTAAGCTTATTGTCATGTTTCATGCTAGCATATGGGTGAACCCACAATAGTGGGTTACACTTTTTTGGAGGAATCAATTCCTCACAAAATCCGTGAGGTGGGAGGATTTAGTCAGCTACTTTCGATAGAAAGTACCTGATTGTTTTGACCAAAACATTCCTAGTTTCGATCGAAACTACCTTTTTTGCTTAGTTTCGATCGAAACTAACTAGTGAAGATTTTGCTGGGGTTTTTACCCATACCCAGGTTAAACTAAGAAATTAATTTTTATTGAAATTAAATAGTTTCGATTGAAAGTACTTTCGATAGAAATTAGTTTCTATCGAAAGTCCCCGAGTAGAGGCCATTTTCAAAGTTTTACAAAAGTTTGAAGTTTTCATGGCTTTGAGGCTTAAACGCAGGGCTCAAATGGAAGAATAAGGAGACATCCTTTTGAATCACACAAGTACTCTAAACGAGCTTTCTAATGAATATAGATTTGACAATTTTTGAATTAATTAGGTCTATGTTTTTTGATGTGCATCGAATGTAAGTTTTTTATCGAATATAAACCTCCAAGTTTGACGTTCAATGAAAAATAGTAGAAAAGAGAAAAAAAATTGAAAAATAACAGTTCCCTCCTTCTTCGAGTCTACTTTCTATAAAAAAAAAATTGAATTTTGATAAATACACAACAAGTTATAAGCTATGTAGTCAAGGTGTGTCAAAATTATGATTTACTCTACTTCAAACGTTCATAAAATATGCAATAATCATGATAATGTCATCAAAAAAATTGCATGCCCTCCATATGGATGTTAAAAAACTAAATTTGAAAGAAGCTCATTGATATCTATTTTAGAAAAAAAGTTATGCTCTATGAAGTCAATGTAACTTTTTGAAAATGACGTTTTTAGCAACATAGCAGTTTTCATGGGAGAAAAAAAAACCATTCAAATCAATTAAAAAAAACAAAAAAATATATATTTAGAATCTAGATAGAAAATCCTAAAAGACTCTAGTTTACTTCATCTTCTTATTTCAAATGGTTTGACAATGATATGCATCCAAATTTGAAAGTTTTTTTCAAAATGTAGACGTTAATGTCCGTTTAGGCAAAAAAGTGTAACCCACTATTGTGGGATCACCCACATTCTTTGTATATATGTATCTATAAAAAAAATCATTTAAACTATACCTTTATTTTTCCTTTGATGGTATGAATAAAAGCTCATCTAAGAATACAGGTGTGGAGAACCTAAAATCTTGTTTAAACTAATTATATATTTGGATAACCCCTCAAAACCCCTAAAAACTAGGGCTTTCTCAATCTCAACGCTCAAAGCACTTTCTGAACCAACCGCTATGGAGCCAAATGTCCCTCAAGGTGCACCAAGAAACAAAATTGTCGCTATTCAGGAGTATTTATTAGAGCTCACAAGGGGTATTGACAAGTCATCATGTGCTATAGGATCGTTTCATGGAGGCCTGCGATAACCTATCTTTGATTTATGAGATTCGCTTTCATTTTCATTTGCCGACCCAATCTCATTTGATGCAAAAACTTGCAATGTTGCACGGTTGAAAGCTGAGACATTGCATATCTTGAAAACCGCTCATCTTGGCATCAAACTGTCTCTACCAATAGCTCTAGAATGCTGAGTGAATTCTAGGAACAATCCTGTTATGGTTAGGAAGTGGCTCAAACATTGTCGATCTCTATAGAGCCAAGTGTCCCTCAAGGTGCACCAGGCAACAAAATTGGTGATATTAAAGAGTCTATTTCTCAGAGCTCGCAAGGGGTATTGACAACCTATTAGGTGCTACTTGATAGTGTCATGGAGGCCTACGATAACCTATCTTAGATTTTAGAGATTCACTTTCATTTTCATTTTCCTAACCAATCTTGGTTGATACAAAAACTTGCAATGTTGCGTAGTTGAAAGCTGAGACATTGCATATCTTGAAAATCACTCATCTTGGGATCAAACCGTCTCCACTAATAGCTCCAAAATGCAAGGTGAATTTTAGGAAGGACCCTATTATGGTCATGAAGTGGCTCAAATGTTTCTGACCGCTATGGATCCAAGTGTCCCTCAAGGTGCACCAAGCAACAAAATTGGTGATATTTAGGAGTCCATTTCTCTGAGCTTGTGAGGGGTATCAACAAGTAGTGAGGTTCTATAGGACCTTGTCATGGAGGCCTATGATAAACTATCTTGGATTTTGGAGATTCCCTTCCATTTTAATTTTTTGACCCAATCTTGGTTGATGCAAAAACATGCAATGTTGCAAAATTGAAAGATGAAACATTGCATATCTTGAAAACTGCTCGTCCTAGCATCAAACCATCTCTACCAATAGCTCCAAAATTTTGGTTGAACACTACGAAAAATCTATTCATAGATGAAAAGTGGCCCAAACTTTTTTGACCGCTATGAACCCAAGTGTCTCTCAAGGTACACTAGGTAACAAAATTTCTGATATTTAGGAGTCCATTTCTTAGAGCTCGAGTGGGGTATTGACAAGCTATCAAATGTCATAGGACCATGTCACGAAGGCCTGCAATAACATATCTCATATTTTGGATCTTTGCTTTCATTTTCATTTTCTGACCCAATATCGGTTCATGCGAAAACTTGCAATGTTGTGTAGTTGAAAGCTAAGACATTGCATATCTTGAAAATTTCTCATCCTAGCATCGAACCGTCCCCACCAACATCTCCAGAATACCAGGTGAAGATTATGAATGACCCTTTTATGGTCACAAAGTGGCTTGAATGTTGTCGACTGCTATGGATCCAAGTGTCCCTCAAGGTGCACTAGGCAACAAAATTGGCGATATTTAAGAGTCTATTTCACAGAGCTTTTGAAGGGTATCGATGAGACTTCAGGTGCTACAGGACCATTTCATGGAGGCCTGTGATAACCTATCTCAAATTTTGGAGATTCGCTTCCATTTTCATTTTCCAAACCAATCTCGGTTGATGCAAAAACTAGCAATGTTGCATAGTTCAAAACTGAAACATTGCATATCTAGAAAACCGCTCATCCTGGCATCAAACTATCTCTGCCAACACCTCGAAAATACTAGGTGAAAGCTAGTGTGTGTGTGTGTAAATGGGTACCTGTCAGAATCAACACAAACACTCAATAGGTCATTATATTAGTCCAAAAGGGTTAGAAAAGCATATAAAACCCACTAAAACTGACCTATTGTCTGCTAACTAGGAGGAGTGTGATTAACAACATATTAGCCCTCAGAATATGCTATAAATCAGTGACAAATACAACCTAGCATGAAGGATTTTTACTTTAATAACAAGCTAAAAGATGGAAAAGCATGCTTTTTAACTCTAAAAGATGAAATAGAAATAATAAACTAGCATGTAATGAGATATGAAATCTAATTCTAGAGTTAATCTAGCAGCATAACAATGTATCTTCAATCTATGGTGAAGGCTCATTTGCTCTCAAAACAGGCTTCTATTTATAGAAGAATGGGAGAGAGAGAGGGGGGACAAGGTTCATTTATGAATTTGGAGACTCATAAATGAATATGTAAGAGCCTTTAATGCCCAAGACATTAATAAGGCATGGGAGAGACATGGGCTTAAAGAATCTTCATTAATAAGGCATTAATGAGAGCCTTAAAGAAGCATGGAAAGGGTGGCTTGAGAAGGTGGACCTTAAGAAAGTCCAGCTTGAGAAAGTGGACCTTAAGGAGGTCAAACTTGAGAAAGTGGACTTTCTCAAGTGGGTTGAGTTGCTAAGTATTCCTTAATGGAATGTGACAACATTA
>MU228364.1:1193326-1204635 GCA_018584345.1 Thuja plicata | reverse complement strand
TAAATTGCAGCAATCACTCCTAATTAGGAGGCAACAGGTCGCTTCAATCATGCTTGCAGAGCAAACAATCCATGTTTGTTTTTGTGAGTTTCTTGATTGTGTAATGACTATGTTGGGTTTTTTGTTGGATTGAGAGGTCACATTCGACATCAAACAGGTTGATGCAAAAAATTGCAATGTTGTGCAGTTGAAAGTTGAAACATTGCATATCTTTAAAACCGCTCATCCTGGCATCAAACCGTCTATGCTAACAGCTTCAATTTGATGTAGAAATTCTAGGAATAACCTTGTTATACTTCACAACTCATTCAAACATTCAGGACCACAATGTACTGGTGCATTCCTTAATGTTCTTTTAGTGCCCTAAATAGGTCCAGGTGGTCAAAATGCTCCAATAGGACTAAAATTGGGTAGGATTGATATTGTTATCTTATATGAACTATTATAACTTTATTAAGGTGTTGGAATGAAAATTGCGAGTCTAGGTTTATGAAATGAAACATGCATATTCTCATCAAATATGAATCATTTAGTAAAAATATACATAGATACACATGTAAGCATGAATATAAGGCATAAGAAATTTACAAAGCATAAGACATCCATATAAACATAAAGTATCCTACATCAATACACATGATATATTCATAGAGCATGAAGAAAAATATATATGTCTAGTAATGTCATATATCAAATATGTCCAATAAAGTTAAATTGGTTTCGTGAAAGCCAAATGGATATAGAACGTGTTACTTATACAATATACAAAAAATATGTCCAGTAATGCATACAATGATTATCCCCAATCTAGTCATTTCCCAGAAGGGGAGAAAACAAATCCCGGGATGTCTTCGATCATCGCGTCAATGGAGATGCAGTACTCTTTCAAGTGTGCTCACTAGTCTTCCTGTCTAGACTCTTTTGCAGCTTGAGATGATAAAATAACAAGTATAAACATCAATAACTAATATACATCAGAATTTAATTATAGGATGATATAAAATAGAATATTTTCTTACCGCTACCAAATAGTCGCTATGTACATCCACTGAAGGGGCATGCTGATGATTTGGAGTAATGAGTCCCTATAACACCGATCAAAATAATATTTAAAATACATACATGATTAAAAAACTATTAAAATAACAATTCTAATTAAGTAATCTCTTTCATACCTTGATCAGTGCATCATAAATAGGTATAGGTGCAGCTATGCCATGATTAAAACTATCCCGAACAAAAGGAGGAGTCTTTGTTGTCAATAACTAAAAATGAAACAACAAGAGTATTATGTAGTTATCAAGAATACCTATAATGTTTTACAACCCCACTAATTAATAAATGATATTGTTAGTACTCAAATCGATAGATTGGATTTCCTATGGAATTGCCAATCCAATAATGAGAAACCCAAATGACTTGGCCAACTAACAAGTTTCAACCAAGGCAAGGTTGAACCTTTTGCAATTTTGGCTCTACAAAACCAAGGCTGGTAGGCCTATACCTTGACTTCTCCTTCAAGGCTTTTTATAGCAGATGAGACGCACTTCATACTTTTATCTCTCAAATATGGCAAAGTACTTTGAAAGAAATAATCAATACAACATAAAATTGCAGAAATTGAATGCTTTGTGAGATTTATAGGAGTGCTTTCTAAGAATGTATAAATAAATGAATGCTAGAATATCTCAACAACATAAAAAATGAACCAAATGACTATATCCAACAATGAATGAGATTAGTGCCTATATCAACTTGGGAAAATAGAGTGAACCCAAATTTAATCCTATGTACAACTTTGCAAGGCAATATCAATACTATCAACTATTTGAATGCTTTGGATACAGAGAAGATTAAGTCTATTTACATATTTGTTATTTCAAATTAATTTAAATCATATGGTTGGGAGGCCAATTGAACAAGATTCTAGAAACATTAAGTTCTCACAAACTCCTTGATGATCAAACAATGATATAAGACATATAATATCTCTACACAAGCTTATCTAAAATAGAAATTGAAATTCCTTCAATAATTGCAAAGGACTAACTAGAATGGATTGAACTCTTTTTACCAAAAGTGAGATAGAAACAGGGAAAACTTTAGTGGTGAATATTCACCATTTGGCGAATGTCTCATGTCAGGGACCCAAAATTTGGTGAATACAATGTGTATATCATGTCGGCCGTGTCGCCTAAACTTTATAAATTTAGGTCAAATTCCTGGGCCCATCGCCTATTGATTTATGTAATTTTATCCTTTTCTTTGACAATATCGCCAACCAAATCTAATTTTGGACATAGTAAATTGAAAAAATTTGCCTACAATTTCCAAAGCTTATTGTAATTAAAAATCATATTCACCAATATGTGGTCAACATTTAAGGTTAGGGTATAGGTTATGTATATATAATTGACATGTGTCTCTATTCCAAAGACTTTCTATGGAACTTTATGTCTTTTAAAACTTTGGCCTGAAATAGATTTGACATGTGTGATGACTAACATGTCTCTATTTTAGAGACTTTTGGTGGAATCTTTGTGTCCTTTAAGACTTTGGCCCAAAATAGAACTCACACCATTGATTTTGGATCATCCAACGATTATAAAAAATAGTGTTAGTCCATGTCAGATGATATAAAATGAACTCAGGGTTTCTTAAAAAACTAATAAAGTTATTGTTGCTCCTGGATCCTACAAGGGGCACTGCCCCTTGAACCCATCTAGGTGGCACTGCCCCCAAACCTCCGTTGAATAATTTGTGGGGTAATTGCACCGATAAAATGGGAAAAATTTATCATTCAAGTCTGATAAACTGATTTTCCTTAATAATGAAAGATTCACAAAAATTTTACAAAAATTTCACCAATAATATTAATTGTTCCTCCTAAAATAGTGTAGGATTCAACAAGATTTTACATATTTTCCTAAGGGGGGGTTTCTTAAAGTTATCCCTGGACAGAAACACTTATCTTTTATTAATTTTGAGAAAATAGTACATTTGAGTCCATGTTGTAGTTGTGATCAAAACTAGAGAAAAAATAAAATATCTTTATTTTTTTCTCACATGGTCTTGGAATCCCTATTTGTATAAAGTCCAAGGGATGCATACAAGCTTCAGACTGATGTGTCTCTTGATAACTAAAACCTAATCCTAAGATCAACAATTGAACATTAATTACAATAAAGGAATGATTAATCATCCTTGTTAAGAGTAGTTTGTTAACCAATTTGGTTTCAACCATAATTTCTTAGTAAATCCCTGATAATTCACTCTTCAATTATCAAACAATGACTCTACATAATCACATTACTTCAACCATATGTATTTATCAAATATATCTGCTTTTGATAATGAATATCATCTCTAGCATGTCGAATATCATCTTTGTTGAAAATAGGCATGTCGACATCGTCGACCATCCTCTAGTATTCCTTCATCTTTATAAGAATCCTCCCAGTATGCTTGTGTGTGGTAATCATCCTATATTCCATCATGGTCACATTACTCCATCAAAAAATAGTTTCATGTTTCGCCACCTTTTGAAAACCCTACACAATGATGTCGACGTATCAAATAATAAATAGAACCCTAAGATATATAAAAATAATATTAAAATATAAAACGACAAAAAGAAATCTCAGTCATTACTGCCACTCATGCACTCTATCTTTTTACTATCGAGGACACGTGTCAAGATCATGTAATGCCTTGAAGAGTAAAATTCATCCATCTTTTCTTTGAGACATTACGCCTATCGTTGATGCTTTTTGTGATTTAATAGATGATCATGTTTCTTAGACCACCATGGGCCCGAGACACATGTCATTCAGGCATAATTCCTTAATGGATAGATTTTGAGCATCTTTTCTTTAAGGCTTTACATCTACCACTTGATCAAATGGAACTTGCTCAATCTTTACCTCAGTCTCTAACCTTAGCCCTAACTCAGATTTAACCCTAGTTATATGAATTACTTTATGTCTCCAAGTCGCAAGAACCACAAGATCGAACATAAGATCAATGATCTATGCTTAATCTCTAGACCATAGAAGAATATTCCATTTCATTGTGAGATCACAAGACAACCATTTGATTAAAACACATCCATGGTCTGTGCCAAATATCTGAACCTTAAGAGAATATTCCTTTTCATTGTGAGATTAAGAGATAGCCACAAGATTAAAACTCAATCGACGACACATACTTCATCCTGGAAAACTCTAAACTGAACTCCGCTTTAACTTTATTGAAACTGTGATTTATTTTGAGATAATGTGATTGAGGGAAACTCACAATCTCCAAGTATCTGTCCTAACCATGGTTTAATTCAGAGACCTAGTGTAAGCCATAATATTTTCTCCTGATCAACGGCCATGATTTCATCCATAACTAACTCTGAACTGAACTTGACTTCAACTTCCTTGACCATGATTTATTCTGAGATTTAGCGACTAAGAGAAACTCCAAGTTGCTAGAAGATTAGCTAACCCAAGGGTTTATTGTGAGACTTCACGCTAGCCATAGGATTAGAGTTGTAATGAGAGATCAAATCTTAACTTGGCGGGCCCATCTTTAACTTTATTTGACTTGATCTTAACCCTAGACAATTTGGAGATCACGCGAATGACTAGGAAATCAAAGTTGCAAGATCATTTTGTAACCCCAAAGTTTATCATGAGACTTCACGCCATCCACAAGATCTGATCTGAATCAACGTCTCATGTGTAATCTCCTAAATTTTACTGACTTTTGACTTTGTCTCAAGACTTAGCGCAAACCACAAGATCTAATTTGAATCTCGTGTAATCTCTGAATCTTTCACTTAACCCCAAGACCATCTAGAAATCACATGACTAAGGTAAAAATAAAACCATGTTTAAGCCCTGAGTTAGATCACGATATCATACGAATAAAGTAATCTCGAAGTGGCGGGATGATTTTCTTATCCCTTGGTTTATTACAAGAAAATAAAACTTAATGAAAATGTAGAGTTACAAACACTACCTATTTTAATAAAAGAATGGTTTTAAATAGTGAGCATGAGTTGGGAATTCTTGAACATGACCTTCTATGTCTTGTAAAAAATAGCTCTTTTCTCATGCATTATCAAAAATTGTGTAATGTCCTAGCCACAAAGATTTAAATTTACCACGCTTCCCTTTATCTTGATCTTTGGCATTCCACCTCAACACCCAATCTCCCTTCTGAAAGTTCGTTTCCTTAGTTCTCTTATCATGTAAATTTTTCACTTGCATCTGCTTCTTCACATTCTGAATTTGTGCATTTCTTTTGTCTTCATCCAATTCTATAGGCTAATCCATCCTATTTTCCATGAAATTTATGTCTTCTAGTTGTTCCTCTCTATCAAATTTATATATAGGGAGAAGATTATTCAATGGTAACCTAGTCTGTTTTCCATAGACCAATTCATAAGGAGAAAACTCAGTAGACTTTTTTACTTTTATCCTATCTACCCAAAGTGCCAGATGTAATTTGGAGTCCCATGCTCTTTTGTTATTGCTCAATATTCTCTTTATAATTTTCAGTATATTCTTGTTTCTTGATTCTGCCTGGCAATTTCCTTGTGGATGGTAAGGGGAAGAGTATGAAAAATTAATACCGTAAAAATTGAAAAAATCAGAGAATCCCTTGGATCTAAAGTACATGTCATTATCACTAACAATCTTACAAGGAACACCAAACCTTGTTAGTATATTTTCTGTTAATAATTTTATCACTACCTTGCTTGTATCTTGTCTAAAGGGTATGGCTTTCACCCACTTAGTAAAGTAAATTGTTGCAACTAGAATCCATTTGTGTTGTCCACTAGAAGCAACAACAATTTCACCAATGAAATCTATCCCCCACATTTGGAATGGCTCTTCAGTTGATAAATTTATGAGGGGTAATGCACCATCATATTTTAATTTCCCTGAGAGCTTCTGACAAGATTCACATTTTTTAACATATGTATAACTATCCTTAAAAATATATGGCCAATAGTACCCAGCATGTAGTATCTTATGGGCAGTAGTTCTTGCTGAGAAGAGACAAACACATAATCCATCATATAACTCCTTCAATACTAAATTTTCTTGGTGTATATCTAGACAAAATAAAAGGATACCTTCTCTATTATTCCAATATAAGTCACCTTGTATCAAAACATACCTATATTCTTGTAACTTTATTTCCCTATTTTGATTATCATTTAAACCTTCTTGGCATTTCATGAGCGTAATGAAATATACTATATCAGTATACCAAGGACATTTTTCAGTACTTACTACTGATTTATCAGTGCTCACCTAATTTATTTGAATAGCCTGAAGATTTGATTCAACCATAACTTTAGTAAGACCATGTCCTCTAACCAACTTTGTTATTTGGATCTCCATGTCAAACTCCTAGATTTGATTCACTCATCTGCATCTCCTGCCTGCAACCTCTGACTGCTTAAATATATCTTTAATTGCTGCATTTGGCACATAAGCTATCACTTTAGCTCCCACCAAGAATGGCCTAAAATATTTCACTTCTTTGACTAGGGCATAAGATTGCTTCTCATTTATGTCATAATTTAATTCTACTTCTTGAAGAGTATTACTAAAAAATGCTATTGGCTTCTCATAGCCCTCATCATTCTTTTGTAACATAACTGCAACAATAGTATGATATGATGAAAAAGAAAATAATTGAAAAGGTTTTGAAAAATAAGGTGTCTTAAGGACTGGAGCTTCCTTCATTTCTTTCTTAAAATTAGTAAATGCCTCTAGGGTTTCATTCCCCCATTTAATTTTTGCACCTTTATTAAGCATCTTAGCAATAGGCGTCATGATCTTTGAAAAGTTTGGGACAAACCTTCTTACAAAATTTATTTGTCCAAAAAAGGATTGGATTCCTTTAACATTCTTGGGGATCTAGATTTTATCTATGGCTGCAATCCATTCAGGGTCTATTCTTAGTCCATCCTTTGATACAATGTGCCCAAGTAGCTTCCCTTTATCATGAGACTTCACGCAATCCACAAGATTTGATCTAAATAAATGTCTCACGCGTAATCTCTTAAACTTTGCTGACTTTTGAATTTATCTCATGACTTAGCACAAAGCACAAGATCTGATCTAAATAAATGATCCTCAAGTAATCTCTGAATATTTCACTTAACCCCAAGACCATCTAGAGATCATGTGAATAAGGAAAAATAAAACCATGTTTAAACCCTGAGTTAGATCATGAGATCACACAACTAAAGAAATCTTGAAGTTGCGAGATAATTTTCTTGACCCTTGGTTTACTAAAATACTTCATGAGAACCATAAGATCAGAACAAGATCAATGATCCATGTTAAGTCTCAAAAGAAATAAATTAACCTTAAATCCATCCAAAGATCATGCAACTAAAAGGAATTCTAAACCAGACTTTAACTTTGAGTTTATCTGGAGATCACAAGATAGATTGTGTCATTGAATCGCTAGATGTTCTGACTAACTCTAGTTTCATCACAAGACTTCACACACAACACAAAATTAAGAAAAAATAAATGAATCATGTTAAGTCTCCAGATTAAATAATCATATTCATTTTCCCTTTGAGATCACACGACTGAAGCAATCTTGGAGTCGCTGAATGAAAAAGAATATTCCTTGAACCTTACCCAACCCAGATCTTATCTGACACGCATTAGCTAGGCGTGATGCCTTAATGAGTAAAGGTCATTCATCTTTTGATCAAGGGAATATGCCAACCGTCGATCTACACTATGGTTTAACCATCAGATAGATTTGTGTAAAAGTATGAAGTAAATAAAAAGACCACAAAAAGACAAACAATGACTACATTTATGAATTTAAATTTGAATATGCAGGCCAAAAAACATAAGAATAATATGATATATGAAATACAAATAGACATAAGAAATAAATAAAAGCATGGATGAACACGTAGAAAATGAAAGCATAAACACAATATGTTAGGATTGGATAATACTAAGAGGGGAGGTAAATCAGTATTACTGAACTTAATTAAATTCTTCAACCAATTAAACATTAACCATAAGCTTGTAGAAATGAATAGAACATAAGCAAATAACATAGTACTCATAAAGCCATTATTTGTTGTCGAGGAAATCCTGGCCAAGGGAAAACCCCAGTGGGGATGATACCCACAAGCATGCACTAAAGTATAGTGTCCCTGTTAGGAGACCTAGCCCTGTTAGGAGCTAAATATTACATAATGCATTTCTTTGTTAAAGGAATTACAACCCTTTTAGAGGCATACAACACCCTGTTAGAGGCCAACTGATCATATAGCTCTACAATAAAATTATGTTACAAAATGTTCTTAGTAAAGAACAATAAAAAGCATCTCTAATGCTTAGATAGTTCTTGTTTATAGCTCATCAATGATCTTTGTCATCCTCTTCTCTATTATTTGCATCTATCTCATATCATCAATCCATGTCTCTTCTATTTCCACAAAAATATCTTACATATATATCTTTCTCTTTCACCAAGTCAGCTCTCAATGTTGGCAAGTTGACTCTCAGGGAGAATGTGACTTATTTTGTGTTGTCATTATGGCAACAAAGTCATATGAATTTTTGTCAAGTAAACTTGTAAGACAAAATGGCTAAGTATAGAAGACAGAGCAAAATAGAGATATACAGTCGATCAGAGCACCAACGCATGTGCGTACGACCGATTCAAACTAAGCACCTTCAGACATAAGCTCTATGATATGTTTTTATGCTTTCCCTATACACGCATTAATTGGGGTTTTTATGTTTTTATTCCTACCCTATACACGCATTATACAGTCGATCAGAGCACCAACACACATGTGTATGACCGGTTCAGACTAAGCGCCTTCAGACATAAGCTCTATGATATGTTTTTTTATGCTTACCATATGTTTTTTATTCTCACTGTGGGTTATTGATATATTTTTATCCTCTGAATTTTCTTGCAAATGCACTCCAATGAGGCTATTAATCTTTAGTGCTGGTATAGTAATACTCACAAGAAAATTATCCATGTCTTAATGGAAAAAGTTTAATTTTTCCATCCCAATGTCTTCATCGATGATATATGGAGATCCTGGCTCCCTATTAATTCTTACTTCCCTACCATCCACTAGAATAGTAGCATAATACATATCTAATCGGATATGACCACCTACTAAATTAGACCATTATCTAGATAAAAGCATTCCATAACTAGCAGACACTTCTACAACAGTAATATCAGTTTTATATAACATTTCAGGACAAGCAGGAAATTTAAATTCCATATCTTTCGTAATACCAAAAATAGGTATAGATCTATTTTCCATAGCATAACATCTTCCATAAGTTATATCAACCTTCATTCCAAGCTCCTTCATAACTTTTGAGGGCACAATGTCGACTGTTGCTACTGAATCTATCATACAATTCTTAAGAAGTTTATTGTTAACCATTAAAGTGGGATAAAAAGGATCAACTTGTGTTCCATTTTGAGAAATAGCAGTTCCTAAATAAACCATAGGTGGTTCTTCATTTATTGGTCTCTAATTAGATTCCTCCTTAAAAACATTACCTACATTAGACAATACTTTTATAGTTTCATCTTTGTATTCAGATACTTCCATCATTTCAAATAAAGGAATAGAAATCTTCACCTAAGACAAAGCATAAGATATAAAAGAAATATTATTGGGAATGGGTTTACTAACGATTGGTTTCTCCTTCTGCTTTGTCAGTTTAGGTGCTTGATGAAGATCTACCTATTGACTTGTTTTTGCAGCATCATCTTTGATTCTTTGTATGTCAGGCTGGCTTACCTTCTTCTTTGGTGCTTTGATAGATATTCCAACAGGCTTTCCTTGATCAACATTTATTTTTCTATTCCTCAATTTTTAATTATTTCTTTCTTCCTCAAGTGTGGCAATGGTATATAATTCTTACTCCTCATTTGTTAACCTCCTAATGACTGGCAACTCTCCTTGTTGTTTATCACAATGATATATCCTATTCAGATCTTCCTAGTAGACATAATCCTCCTTAGAAGAATTGTAATCATCCCTTCCCCATATGGGTTCAAATGAGACATTGTTCATTGTGGGTTGTTGATCATTACTCTGATCTTCCTCTTCTTACAATCTCTGGGCCACACCACAACTATCATGAGAATGTTGTAGCATGCAAGAATCACACCAAGGATAAATCTCCACCAAATGGTTGTTTCTTTTCAATTAATTAGGTGTTTCTTTAGTATAATACTACTTTTCATGTTTTCCATCTTTCCAATTAGTATTATATGACATATCTTGTAATCTAAACTTGTCATTTTCAGGAAATGATGACCTATCATTTCTACCTTACTTTGCATTTAGATTCTTTAGCATATCTATAATTTATTCAAGATCATCCTTTTTAGGTGCCTTTGGATTATATAATTTAGTATCATCCCTTTTATCTATCCTTCCAGCATCCTTTCTATTATTTTCAATGGTAGTGGAAAATTTGAAAGCTTGCTGCAAGGTTGCAGGTCCTTGTGATCTAATCTCATAATATGTTTTGCTATCAATTAGAAAATAATCAATAGGTATTATATCTCTTATTATTCTATTCAAAACCTTATTAAGCCTTTTATTGAATTCTGCAATTGATTCATTAAAGTTCTTTTTAATGCTAGTTAATTCATGAGATGCAAAAGATGTATCATTATGATCACCAAATTGTTCAATAAATTGATTTACAAAATTACACCAACTTGAGATGAATCCATTAGGAAACCCCATATACCATTCAAGAACATCTTCAGTTAATGATTAGACAAACAAATTCATGAAAATATCTTCATGGTTCACATCTAGTTCTTCAATAATGTTTTTTAATTTTATGGTATGTTGTTCGACCAATTCCGCTTCATTCCCTGAAAATTTTGGAATATCATTTCTTAATTCATTTGATGTAGTATTTGGATATCCAAATATCCCACTAAAATCAAGTTGCCTATATCTTTCCATCACCATAGGAGCTCTTCTCCTATGGCCCATATATGGTAATTTCCAGTCTGACCTCTGAGATTTTGATGATTCATGCCTTGGTGAGTTTATTCATTGCTATGATTATTTCCCATGTTTTCTTCCTTAGATTACCTCTGGTGCAGGAGCACCAAGGATCAACAATCAAATTATGAAGACATTTTGTGAAGACCAGAGGAAGGGAGGACACCCTCAAAGTCAGGAGATCAATTGGAAGGTCTTAGAACCTATAATGGCTCTTAATTATTGTAATACTCTCAAATGATGTAATGCATTT
>MU228364.1:1168038-1188842 GCA_018584345.1 Thuja plicata | reverse complement strand
GTAGTCCAGTGCTAATAGATATATTTTACCATTGTTTGCTTTTGGGAAGGGTGTATTCATGAATTGAGTCTTTTGAATCATAGTTGAAGTGTATAAACTTTGAGTTTGAATCATTCATTGACTGAAACCTTGTCCACCACCCTTACCGTTTGCATCAACCTCGGTCTTAGTTTTCTAAATTATTTGGCTATCCCCAATAACCACTCCTTATATTACTATTATTTTTCTTCTCACACATTCCTTTATTGTCTGGTTCAAACAATGGGTTTGTATGATCACTGTTGAAAATTGGTTCCCCATTTTTCTATGAGGAGGATTGTATTTTGGTAACCCATTCCCTTTTGGTGTCACCTTTTCTCTTGATGTTTATTCATCATCGAGTACTGAAACCAACTAAATTCTCTTTATTTCTAACCTATCCAAGGCCTCACTAGGTAGCCTTCTCAAAGCCTTAACCACTTTTAGATTTTCTTTACCATACTCGGTTAACTTACTTTATGTGGCATATAAAAATTGATCTTCTTCATCATATTCTTCTAGCTCTTCTTCTATTTCTTATACTAGATTCTAATTTTCAACATGCTCATAGCCAAAGGGGTTTCTATTATCCTCTAAAGTGCTAAAATTTTTAGAATGGCTTCTATCATTGAAACCAGTAGTCTCCCTATAAGGAAACCTCTTATATCCAGTATACAACATATCTAGAACCTGTTTCTTACTTCTTAAACTTTTGTGTAAGTCTAGTTCAAGTTGATCTTGATGCAAGGATCATCTACCCCACATGAATACTTACCATAACAAAATTAATCTACCAGGATATAATTGCATCCAAATTGTAGAGTCACCACCTTCTTGTCAGAAGGAGAATACTGCTTGCTAATCTTCTGGATTCTTCCTTCTAATAGAGTGCACTTTTAAACAAATAGGTACTACTACTCTCTGATATGAAAAATCTAAATCTCTGATAACTCCATAATACTAATTGTGAATATTCCCTAGTAGAGTCTCCAATTTGTTGGTACTCAAATCGACACATTGGGTTTCCTATGGACTTGCCAATCCAATGATGAGAAACCCAAGTGACTTAGCTAACTAACAAGTTTAAACCAAGGAAAGGTTGAACCTTCTGCAATTCTAGCTCTACAAAACCAAGGCTGGTAGGCCTATACCTTGACTTTTCCTTCAAGGATTTTTATAGAAGATGAGACGCACTTCAAACTTCTCTCTCTCAAGTATGGAAAGGTACTTTGAAAGAAATAATCAATACAACATAAAACTGTAGAAACTGAATGCTTTGTGAGATTTGTAAGAGTGCTTTATAAGAATGTATAAATAAATGAATGCTAGAATATCTCAACAACATAAAATAATGAACCAAATGGCTATATCCAAAAATGAATGAGATTAGTGCCTTTATCAACTTGGGCATATGGAGTCTATCCAAATTCAATCGTATGTACAACTTTACAAGATAGTATCAATACCATCAACTATTTGAATGCTTTAGATGTAGAGAAGATTAAGTCTATTATATCTTTGTTAGATAAAATCAATTTAACTCATATGGTTGGGAGACCAGTTAAACAAGAAGCCGAAAACATTAAGTTCTCACAAACTCCTTGATAATCAAACAATGATATAAGACATATAATAGCTCTACACAAGCATACATAAAATAGAAATTGAAATTCCTTCAATAATTGAAAAGGACTAATTGAAATGGATTGAACCCTTTTACCACAAGTGTGACAGAAACACTTATCTTTTATCGATTTTGAGAAAATAGTACATTTCAGTCCATGTTGCAGTTGTGATCAAAATTAGAGAAAAAATAAAATATCTCTATTTTTTCTCACATGGTCTTGGAATCCCTATTTGTATAAAGTCCAGGGGATGCATACAAGCTTCAGACCGATGTGTCTCTTGATAACTAAAACCTAATCCTTAGATCAACAATTGAACATTAATTACAATAAAGGAATGATTAATCATCCTTGTTAAGAATAGTTTTTAACCAATTTTATTTCAACCATAATTGCTTAGTAAATCCCTGATAATTCACTCTTCAATTATCAAACAATGACTCTGCATAATCACATTACTTTGACCATATGTATTTATCAAATATATCTCCTTCTGATAATGAATATCATCTCTGCCATGCCAAATATGATCTTTATTGAAATTAGGCATGACGACATCGTCAACCATCCTCTAGTATTCCTTCATCTATATAAGAATCCTCCCAATATGATTGCATGTGGTAATCATCCTATATTTCATCATGGTCGCATTACTCAGTCAACAAGTAGTTTCATGTTTTTCCACCTTTTGAAAACCCTGCACAATGATGTCGACGTATGAAATAATAAACCAAACCCTAAGAGATATAAAAATAATATTAAAATATAAAATGGAAAAAAAAAATTTCCAGTCATCATTGCCACTCGAGAACTTTGTCCTTTTACTGTGGAGGACATGTATCAAGATTGATTAATGCCTCAAAGAGTAAAAGTCATGCATCTCCACTTTGAGGCATTACGCCTACCATTGATTCTTTCCATGATTTAACATTCGATCATGTTGCTTAGACCACCGTGGAACTGGGACATGCGTCATTTTGGCATAATGCCTTAATGGATAGATTTCAAGCATCTTTTCTTCAAGTCTTAACACCTACCACCTGATCAAATGAGACTTTCTCAATCTTTACCTTAGTCTCAGATCTTATTCCTAAAATAGATTTAACCCTAGGTATCAAAATTCCTTTATGTCTCCAAGTTGCGAGGTCATTTCCTTAATTTTGAGTTTGTTGCGAGACTTCATGAGAACCACAAGATCAGACATAAGATCAACAATCAATGCTTAATTTCTAGACCATAGAAGAATATTCCATTTCATTACGAGATCACAAGAGAACTATTTGATTAAAAAAACATCCATAGTCTGCGCCAAACCTCTGAACCTTAAGAGCATATTCCTTTTCATTGTGAGATTAAGAGATAGCCACAAGATTAAAACTCAATCAATGACACATTCTTCATCCTAGAAAACTCTGAACTGAACTTGACTTTAACTTTACTGAAACTCGGATTCATTTTGAGATTGCACGACTGAGGGAAACTTGCAACCTCCAAGTTTCTGGCCAAACCATGGTTTAATTCAGAGACTTAGCATAAGCCATAAGATTTGATCATGATAAATGGCCATGATTTCATCTATAACTAACTCTAAACTAAACTTGACTTCAACATCCTTGACCATTATTTATTCCAAGATTCAGTGACTGAGAGAAACTCCAAGTCGCTGGAAGATTAGCTAAACCAAGGGTTTATTTCAAGACTTCATGCCAGCCACAGGATTATACTTGCAATGACGGATCAGATCTTAACTTGGCAGACCCATCTTTAACTTTATCTGACTTAATCTTAACCCTAGACAATCTAGAGATCATGCAACTAAATGGGAACTCAAATTCACAACATCATATTGTAACCCCAAATTTTATCATGAGACTTCACGCCATCCACAAGATCTGATCTAAATAAATGTCTCACACGTAATCTCTTGAACTTTGTTGACTTTTGAATTTATCTCATGACTTAGCACAAACCACAAGATCTGATCTGAATCAATGATCCTCAAGTAATCTCTAAATCTTTCACTTAACCCCAATACCATCTAGAGATCATGTGAATAAGGAAAAATAAAACCTTGTTTAAACCCTGAGTTAGATCATGAGATCATGCAACTAAAGAAATCTTGAAGTTGCGGGATAATTTTCTTGACCCTTGGTTTACTACAATACTTCATGAGAACTGCAAGATCAGAACAAGATCAACGATCCATGTTAAGTCTCAAAATAAATAAATTAACCTTAAATCCATCCAAAGATCATGCGACTAAAAGGAATTCTAAACCAGACTTTAACTTTGAGTTTATCTGGAGATCACAGGATAGATTGGGTCATTGAATCGCTAGATGTTCTGACTAACTCTAGTTTCATCACAATACTTCACACACAACACAAAATCAAGAAAAAATGAATGACTCATGTTAAGTCTCTAGATTAAATAATCATATTCATTTTCCCTTCGAGATCACGTGACTAAAGCAATTTTGGAGTCGCTAAATGAAAAAGAATGTTCCTTGAACCTTACCCAACCTAGATCTTATCTGACACACATTAGCTAGGCGTGATGCCTTAATAAGTAAATGTCATTCATCTTTTGATCAAGGGAATACACCAACCATCGATCTACACTATGGTTTAACCATCAGATAGATCTGCGTAAAAGTATGAAGTAAATAAAAAGACTGTGAAAAGACAAACAATGACTACATTTATGAATCTAAATTTGAATATGCAGGCCAAAAAACGTAAGAATAATATGATATATGAAATACAAATAGACATAAGAAATAAATAAAAGCATGGATGAATAGGTAGAAAATGAAAGCATAAACACAATATGTTAGGATTGGATAATACTGAGAGGGGAGGTAAATCAGTATTACTAAGCTTAATTAAATTCTTCAACCAATTAAACATTAACCATAAGCTTGTAGAAATGAATAGAACATAAGAAAATAACACAGTACTCATAAAACCATTATTTGTTGTAAAGGAAATCCTGGCCAAGGGAAAACCCCAGTGGGGATGATACCCACAAGCATGCACTAAAGTATAGTGCCCCTGTTAGAAGACCTAGCCTTGTTAGGAGCTAAATATTACATAATACATTTCTTTGTTAAATGAATTACAACCCTTTTAGAGGCATACAACACCCTGTTAGAGGCCAACTGATCATATAGCTCTACAATAAAATTATGTTACAAAATGTTCTTAGTAAAGAAAAATAACAAATATCTCTAATGCTTAGATAGTTCTTGTTTATAGCTCATCAATGATCTTTTTCATCCTCTTCTCTATTATTTTCATCTATCTCATATCATCAATCCATGTCTCTTCTATTTCCACAAAAATATCTTACATATATATCTTTCTCTTTCACCAAGTCGGCTCTCAATGTTGGCAAGTTGACTTTTAGGGAGAATGTGACTTATTTTGTGTTGTCATTATGGCAACAAAGTCATATGAAGTTTTTTCAAGTAAACTTATAAGACAAAATGGCTAAGTATAGAAGACATAGCAGAACAGAGATATACAGTCAATCAGAGCACCAACACACGTGCGTACGACCGATTCAGACTAAGTGCCTTCAGACATAAGCTCTATGATATGTTTTTATGCTTACCCTATACAGACATTAATTAGGGTTTTTATGTTTTTATGCTTACCCTATACACGCATTATACATTCGATCAGAGAACCAACACATGTGTATGACCGATTCAGACTAAGCGCCTTCAGACATAAGCTCTATGATATGTTTTTATGCTTACCATATGTTTTTATTCTCACTGTGGGTTGTTGATCATTAATTGGACAACTTTCTTTCCAAACAAGCTCTCTTTGCCATCTTGATCTTCTACATAGCCATTCCAATCTATGTATTGATCCTCATATCTATCTTCATTCACTAGAAATTTGAGAAGATCTTTGTCATCTTCAAATATTTTCCAATTCTGCACATTTTCAAGAATTGATGGTCTATTTTTCATCTCAATCTGCACAATCTCATGAAAAGGAACATCAATCTACTTGATGGCCACATTAGCCAACAATTTTGCAAGGAAAGTTTCTAATCTTTCTATCTATTTGATTGAAAATGCATCAAAATATTCAATTAAATCCCATACCAAGTTTCTATATTTCTTTAATCTAGGATTTTTGGTAATGAATTTATTTATGACTTGAGAAATAATTAAATCAAAGTCACCATGAACTAAAATCATCTTAATACCACATGTTTTTGCAATATTTAAACCACGAATTAGTGCTTCATACTCTAAGACATTATTAGTACATTCAAAATTTAGTAAGAAAGATAACTTTAAAATCTTACCACATGGGGATACAAAAGTGATCCTAGCACAATTACCTTCCTTACTGCATGCTCCATCAAGAGTCATTTGCCAAAGTTCCTCTGAATTTTCTTGCAAATGCACTCCAATGAGGCTATTAATTTTGAGTGCTGGTTTAGTAATACTCACAAGAAAATTATCCATGTCTTAATGGAAAAAGTTTATTTTTTCCATCCCAATGCCTTCATTGGTGATATATGTAGATCTTGGCTCCCTATTAATTCTTACTTCCATACCATCCACTGGAATAGTAGCATAAGACATATCTAATTGGATATGACCACCTACTAAATTAGACCATTGTCTAGAAAAAAGCATTCCATAACTAGCAGACACTTCTATAACTGGTCTCTAATTAGATTCCTCCTTAAAAACATTACCTACATTAGACAATACTTTCATAGTTTCATCTTTGTATTTAGATACTTTCATCATTTCAAATAAAGGAATAGAAATCTTCACCTAAGACAAAGCATAAGATATAAAATAAATATTATTGGGAATAGGTTTACTAACCATTGGTTACTCCTTTGGCTTTGTCAGTTTAGGTGCTTGATGAAGATCTACCTGTTGACTTGTTTTTACAGCATCATCTTTGATTCTTTGTATGTCAGGCTAGCTTACCTTCTTCTTTGGTGCTTTGATAGATATTCTAGTAGGCTTTCCTTGATCAACATTTATTTTTCTATTCCTCAGTTTGTAATTATTTCTTGCTTCCTCACGTGTTGCAATGGTATATGCTTCTTTCTCCTCATTTGTTAACCTCCTGATGACTGGCAACTCTCCTTGTTGTTTATCACAATGATATATCCTATTCAGATCTTCCTAGTAGACATAATCCTCCTCAGAAGAATTGTAATCATCTCTTCCCCATATGGGTTCAGATGAGACATTGTTCACTATGGGTTGTTGATCATTACTCTGATCTTCCTCTTCTTACAATCTCTAGGCCACACCACAACTATCATGAGAATTTTGTAGCATGCAAGAATCACACCAAGGATAAATCTCCACCAAATGGTTGTTTCTTTTCAATGAATCAGGTGTTTCTTTAGCATAATACTGCTTTTCAAGTTTTCCATCTTTCCAATTAGTATTATATGACATATCTTGTAATCTAAACTTGTCATTTTTAGGAAATGATGACCTATCATTTCTACCTTACTTTGCATTTAGATTCTTTAGCATATCTATAATATCTTTAAGATCATCCTTTTTATGGGCCTTTTGATTATATAATTTAGTATCATCCCTTTTATCTATCCTTCCAGCAGCCTTTCTATTATTTTCAATGGTAGTGGAAAATTTGAAAGCTTGCTGCAAGGTTGCAGGTCCTTGTGATCTAATCTCATCATATGTTTTGCTATCAAATGCACTTAGATAGAAATCAATTAGAAAATAATCAACAGGTATTATAACTCTTATTATTCTATTACAAACCATATTAAACCTTTTATTGAATTCTGCAATTGATTCATTAAAGTTCTTTTTAATGCTAGTTAATTCATGAGATGCAAAAGATGTATCATTATGATCACCAAATTGTTCAATAAATTGATTTACAAAATTACACCAACTTGAGATGAATCCATCAGGTAACCCCCTATACCATTCAAGAACATCTTTAGTTAATGATTAGACAAACAACTTCATGAAAATATCTTCATGGTTCCCATCTAGTTCTTCATTAAATGTTTTTAAAGTTTATGGTATGTTGTTCGACAAATTCCGCTCCATTCCCTGAAAATTTTGGAATATCATTTCTTAATTCATTTGATATAGTATTTGGATATCCAACTATCCCACTAAAATCAAGTTGCCTATATCTTTCCATCACCATAGGAGCTCTTCTCCTATGGCCCATATATGGTAATTTCCAATCTGACCTCTGAGATTTTGATGATTGATGCCTTGGTGAGTTTGTTCATTGCTATGATTATTTCCCATGTTTTCTTCCTTGTATTACCTCGGTCTTAGTTTTCTAAATTATTTGGCTGTCCCCAATAACCACTCCTTCCATTACTATTATTTTTCTTCTCACACCTTCCTCTATTGCCTGGTTCAAACAATGGGTTTGTATGATCACTGTTGAAAATTGGTTCCCCATTTTTCTATGAGGAGGATTGTATTTTGGTAACCCATTCCCTTTTGGTGTCACCTTTTATCTTGATGTTTATTCATCATCGGGTACTGAAACCAACTCAATTATCTTTATTTCTAACCTATCAAAGGCCTCACTAGGTAGCCTTATCAAAGCCTTAACCACTTTTAGATTCTCTTTACCATACACGGTTAACTTACTTTATGTAGCATATAAAAATTGATCTTATTCATCATATTCTTCTATATCTTCTTCTATTTATTATACTAGATTTTGATTTTATACATGTTCACAGCCAAAGGGGTTTCTATTATCCTCTAAAGTGCTAAAATTTTTAGAATGGCTTCCATCATTGAAACCAGTAGTCTCCCTATCAGGAAACCTCTTATATCCAGTACACAACATATCTAGAACCTGTTTCTTACTTCTTAAACTTTTGTGTAAGTCTAGTTCAATTTGATCTTGATGCAAGGATCATCTACCCCACATTAATACTTACCATAACAAAATTAATCTACTATGATATACTTGCGTCAAAATTGTAGATTCACCACCTTCTTGTTAGAAGGAGAATACTACTTGCTGATCTTCTGGATTCTTCCTTCTAATAGAGTGCACTTTTAAACAAATAGGTACTACTACTCTCGGATATGAAAAATCTAAATCTCTGATAACTCCATAATACTAATTGTGAATAGTCCCTAGTAGAGTCTCCAATTTGTTGGTACTCAAATCAACACATTGGGTTTCCTATGGACTTGCCAATCCAATGATGAGAAACCCAAGTGACTTGGCCAACTAACAAGTTTAAACCAAGGAAAGGTTGAACATTCTACAATTCTAGCTCTGCAAAACCAAGGCTGGTAGGCCTATACCTTGACTTTTCCTTCAAGGATTTTTATAGAAGATGAGATGCACTTCAAACTTCTCTCTCTCAAGTATGGAAAGGTACTTTGAAAGAAATAATCAATACAACATAAAACTGTAGAAACTGAATGCTTTGTGAGATTTGTAAGAGTGCTTTATAAGAATGTATAAATAAATGAATGCTAGAATATCTCAACAACATAAAATAATGAACCAAATGGCTATATCCAAAAATGAATGAGATTAGTGCCTTTATCAACTTGGGCATATGGAGTCTATCCAAATTCAATCGTATGTACAACTTTACAAGATAGTATCAATACCATCAACTATTTGAATGCTTTAGATGTAGAGAAGATTAAGTCTATTATATCTTTGTTAGATAAAATCAATTTAACTCATATGGTTGGGAGACCAGTTAAACAAGAAGCCGAAAACATTAAGTTCTCACAAACTCCTTGATAATCAAACAATGATATAAGACATATAATAGCTCTACACAAGCATACATAAAATAGAAATTGAAATTCCTTCAATAATTGAAAAGGACTAATTGAAATGGATTGAACCCTTTTACCACAAGTGTGACAGAAACACTTATCTTTTATCGATTTTGAGAAAATAGTACATTTCAGTCCATGTTGCAGTTGTGATCAAAATTAGAGAAAAAATAAAATATCTCTATTTTTTCTCACATGGTCTTGGAATCCCTATTTGTATAAAGTCCAGGGGATGCATACAAGCTTCAGACCGATGTGTCTCTTGATAACTAAAACCTAATCCTTAGATCAACAATTGAACATTAATTACAATAAAGGAATGATTAATCATCCTTGTTAAGAATAGTTTTTAACCAATTTTATTTCAACCATAATTGCTTAGTAAATCCCTGATAATTCACTCTTCAATTATCAAACAATGACTCTGCATAATCACATTACTTTGACCATATGTATTTATCAAATATATCTCCTTCTGATAATGAATATCATCTCTGCCATGCCAAATATGATCTTTATTGAAATTAGGCATGACGACATCGTCAACCATCCTCTAGTATTCCTTCATCTATATAAGAATCCTCCCAATATGATTGCATGTGGTAATCATCCTATATTTCATCATGGTCGCATTACTCAGTCAACAAGTAGTTTCATGTTTTTCCACCTTTTGAAAACCCTGCACAATGATGTCGACGTATGAAATAATAAACCAAACCCTAAGAGATATAAAAATAATATTAAAATATAAAATGGAAAAAAAAAATTTCCAGTCATCATTGCCACTCGAGAACTTTGTCCTTTTACTGTGGAGGACATGTATCAAGATTGATTAATGCCTCAAAGAGTAAAAGTCATGCATCTCCACTTTGAGGCATTACGCCTACCATTGATTCTTTCCATGATTTAACATTCGATCATGTTGCTTAGACCACCGTGGAACTGGGACATGCGTCATTTTGGCATAATGCCTTAATGGATAGATTTCAAGCATCTTTTCTTCAAGTCTTAACACCTACCACCTGATCAAATGAGACTTTCTCAATCTTTACCTTAGTCTCAGATCTTATTCCTAAAATAGATTTAACCCTAGGTATCAAAATTCCTTTATGTCTCCAAGTTGCGAGGTCATTTCCTTAATTTTGAGTTTGTTGCGAGACTTCATGAGAACCACAAGATCAGACATAAGATCAACAATCAATGCTTAATTTCTAGACCATAGAAGAATATTCCATTTCATTACGAGATCACAAGAGAACTATTTGATTAAAAAAACATCCATAGTCTGCGCCAAACCTCTGAACCTTAAGAGCATATTCCTTTTCATTGTGAGATTAAGAGATAGCCACAAGATTAAAACTCAATCAATGACACATTCTTCATCCTAGAAAACTCTGAACTGAACTTGACTTTAACTTTACTGAAACTCGGATTCATTTTGAGATTGCACGACTGAGGGAAACTTGCAACCTCCAAGTTTCTGGCCAAACCATGGTTTAATTCAGAGACTTAGCATAAGCCATAAGATTTGATCATGATAAATGGCCATGATTTCATCTATAACTAACTCTAAACTAAACTTGACTTCAACATCCTTGACCATTATTTATTCCAAGATTCAGTGACTGAGAGAAACTCCAAGTCGCTGGAAGATTAGCTAAACCAAGGGTTTATTTCAAGACTTCATGCCAGCCACAGGATTATACTTGCAATGACGGATCAGATCTTAACTTGGCAGACCCATCTTTAACTTTATCTGACTTAATCTTAACCCTAGACAATCTAGAGATCACGCAACTGAATGGGAACTCGAATTCACAAGATCATTTTGTAACCACAAAGTTTATCATGAGACTTCACGCCATCCACAAGATCTGATCTAAATAAATGTGTCACGCGTAATCTCTTGAACTTTGCTGACTTTTGAATTTATCTCATGACTTAGCACAAACCACAAGATCTGATCTAAATCAACGATCCTCAAGTAATCTTTGAATCTTTCACTTAACCCCAAGACCATCTAGAGATCATGTGAATAAGGCAAAAGAAAACCATGTTTAAACCTTGAGTTAGATCACGAGATCCTGCAACTAAAGAAATCTTGAAGTTGCAGGATGATTTTCTTGACCCTTGGTTTACTACAATAATTCATGAGAACCACAAGATCAGAACAAGATCAACGATCCATGTTAAGTCTCAAAAGAAATAAATTAACCTTAAATCCATCTAGACATCACGCGACTAGAAGGAATTCTAAACCAGACTTTAACTTTGAGTTTATCTGGAGATCACAAGATAGATTGGGTCATTGAATCGCTAGATGTTCTGACTAACTCTAGTTTCATCACAAGACTTCACACACAACACAAAATCAAGAAAAAATAAATGACTCATGTTAATTCTCTAGATTAAATAATCATATTCATTTTCCCTTCAAGGTCATGTGACTGAAGCAATTTTGGAGTCGCTAAATGAAAAAGAATGTTCCTTGAACCTTACCCAACCCAGATCTTATCTGACACACATTAGCTAGGCGTGATGCCTTAATCAGTAAAGGTCATTCATCTTTCAATCAAGGGAATATGCCAACCGTCAATCTACACTATGGTTTAACCGTCAGTTAGATCTACGTAAAAGTATGAAGTAAATAAAAAGACCGCGAAAAGACAAACAACAACTACATTTATGAATTTAAATTTGAATATGTAGGCTGAAAAACATAAGAATAATATGATATATGAAATACAAATAGACATAAGAAATAAATAAAAGCTTGGATGAACACGTGGAAAATGAAAGCATAAACACAATATGTTAGGATTGGGTAATACTGGGAGGGGAGGTAAATCAGTATTACTGAACTTAATTAAATTCTTCAACCAATTAAACATTAACCATAAGCTTGTATAAATGAATAGAACATAAGCAAATAACATAGGACTCATAAAACCATTATTTATTGTCGAGGAAATCCTGGCCAATGGAAAACCCCAGTGGGGATGATACCCACAAGCATGCACTAAAGTATAGTGTCCCTGTTAGAAGGCCTAGCCCTGTTGGGAGCTAAATATTACATAGTGCATTTCTTTGTTAAAGGAATTACAACCGTTTTAGAGGCATACAACACCCTGTTAGAGGCCAACTGATCATATAGCTCTACAATAAAATTATGTTACAAAATGTTCTGAGTAAAGTATAATTACAAGCATCTCTAATGCTTAGATAGTTCTTGTTTATAGCTCATCAATGATCTTTGTCATTCTCTTCTCTATTATTTGCATCTATCACATATCATCAATCCATGTCTCTTCTATTTCCACAAAAATATCTTACATATATATCTTTCTCTTTGACCAAGTCGGCTCTCAATGTTGGCAAGTTGACTCTCAGGGAGAATATGACTTATTTTGTGTTGTCATTATGGCAACAAAGTCATATGATGTTTTGTCAAGTAAACTTGTAAGACAAAATGGCTAAGTATAGAAGACAGAGCAGAACAGAGATATACAGTCGATTAGAGCACCAACGCATGTGCGTACGACCGATTCTGACTAAGCGCCTTCAGACATAAGCTCTATGATATTTTTTTATGCTTACCCTATACACACATGGTACAGAATGTCAATACGGACAAGTTACAAAAATATCAAGTACACTAGTAGTTCAAAAAATAGAGTATAAAGCTAACTTCAGTTTTTGGATCAACGTATAATATTTTATTATGTAAAGGCCAAGAACCTATTATATTATGTTTGTAACCATGTCTTAATTAACATTGTAAACATGATTAAGCCATTTTGTTTGGAAGTGTTATGAATATTTTTTTTGGGCTGACTAAGGTCTTATTTATGGTCGCATCTATTCAGGCATGAACATATATATATAACATGCAAAGTTGTATTAGAAAGTGTTGTCAAATATGTAGAGGAAAGATATAAAAGAATAGTATAAGATGTCAGAATGAGATAAAGCTCTTTAAGAGTATAAGATCATCAGCACATAACCGGAACTGATCAGACAATTGTGTCACATACAACAGTTCACTTTTGGATATAGTGTATATCTATTATCAAGGAGATTGTAGCCTTCATCCTACTGAGTAGTTAGCTTCTTGGATAGTGAGTTTTCACCCCTAATAGGGTTATTTGTAAAAGACTCCTAACAGGGTCAGACCCTTAACCAGGTCATTTTACTTGCATTGTAAAGATTGCTCCTAACAAGTCAAAAAAACTTTAACAGGTTCATTATACTAGTGCAATATTTATGGGTACTAATTCCCACCTTGGGTTTTCCTCTTATCAAGGTTTCCCCATAATCATATCATGTGTTTTGTGTTCTTATGTTAAGATTCAATTGATATATATTTGATTAATGTTTAAAGTTGCTGAAATAGAATAAATAGACAAACACTGATTCAACCCCCCCCCCCCTCCCCTCTCAGTGTTTCTAACAATTGGTATAAGAGCTCTAGTCCTTTGTAAACGAAGTTTAACCACTTGAGGAGATCATGGATTCAGTAGAAGTGAAACATCTAAAAAATAATCTTGAAGCATCCCTTGAAGATCTTGACAGATCTGAAAAAGAAAATGAGGAACTTAAACTAAAAGTTGATGGCTCTCAAATGCTCATCAAGAAATTAAGATCTGAAAGATTGCTCTACCAATGACTTGGGAAAATGGTCAAGAAGCTGAATGAAGAAAACATGTCTTTGAAAGATAAAATTGAAGATCTGAATGAAAAACTTACAGATAGCCTAATAGACATTGAAGAAAAGACCAAAGAGAGAAAACAATTAGATGATGAACTTATGCAAGTGAACCTGAAAATCTTGGAATTAGAAAACATCAAGAAAAAGATAGAATACGAATTATCAGGAGTAAAAGATAAGATTGATAAACTACACACAAGTTATGATCTGATTCAATCACAACTATATGCACAAAATTCAAAAGGTGATACCAATGGTATGGGATACAGTGTAGCTCAAATTGAAATCAATTCATGCAAGAAAAAAAGAAAGCACAAGAAGCATCGATAGAAACAAAGAAAGAGGAGAATATTGCAGAGACTAAAACTGAACCACCTAAAGATGAACTCAAGCAAGTTAGCATAACTTGTTATGCTTGTAACAAGCATGGACACATAACAAGCATGGTTATTGTTACTCCTATAATAAGTTTGGTCATAGGGCTATTCATTGCAGGACAAATCAAAGAAATCAGTCACAACTAAACCAAAGGAATCAGACTCAATACAATAAGAGAAATCAACCTCCAAGTAACTTGTAGAATATTACATGTCAGATATGTAATTACAATGGACACATAGCGAAGCAATGCAGCATGATGAATAATAACATCAGACTTCCTATCATTTGTCATTCATGTGGAAAAGCTGGACACATCTCAAGATTTTGCAGGTCAAAAACACAAAGACAAGAAAATCCTAATGAGTCTCTTTTTGAAGAATCAGGAGAAGTTAAGTTTGTGCAAGAAAAAGCTAATTCAGATAAAATTTGGGTTGAAGTAAAGAAAGATAATGAAGAAAACAAGGTAGTAGATGCATCCTTAGTGGACGCACCTTCTTCTTTTGTATAGTTGACCCTCATGGTCTTAGGGTGAGCTATTCTAGCTTTGAACCCCTGTGTGGTCAGTATACTCACCTCTGAGTATGTGCCTATGGATTCATGTATGTGATCATGAATTAAGGTTGTATGCATGCATGCATTACCTTTACTTCATTCAAATTAAAGTTTGAAACTCTCAATGGAAACTGCGTATGGTAGCAAGCATTAAATGCAGTAACCTTTATATAAGTCAGTAAACAATTGTTTATCTTCATTGTTTACATTTGAGATTATAAAATTTGTAGAGCACAGGAGCACTAAGCATCAAAGCATCCAAAGGTATTGATTTGATTAGTTTGTGAACAGATTGCAAGTTGAAATGGAACCCTAGAAGTCACATCATTTCAAATTGCGGTGGAACCCTATTTAGTCAAACAACAAGTGAGTATGGAAACCCCTGTAGTCTTTGAAATTATTGAAAGGAAGGAAGATATTTGTCTTTAAAAAACATACATTCAAGTTTATTATAGATAATGTAGAAGGGGCATTATCTAAGACTCCACTGGGAGTCATACACGTGGAAGACATTCATGCTTACATCCACTATAGGAAGGAAACCATTGGGGAGAATAGCATAGCAACTCTTATGGCTTCAATGATGAAACCAGACTATTCATTCAAGGATGAATATGTGCATCTCATTGATAACCCTATTTTTGAGTATTCCAATGCGCACAAATTTTACGAGCCAGAATGGGTGAAAATCTTCTTGAGTAGAATTCATGATGATCTCTATTAGATTGGTGAAATTCCCGTCCGTATCACTATAGACCTAATTCATGACATGACTGGACTTTCTAAGACAGGACCAGTTCTTCCAACTGTGAAAGATGTGAAAAAGCAGGTTGAACAAGCATGTTTATCTAGAAGTGATAGGCGCAGTATGACAGTTGATCCCATTAAGGAAGATGACATAAAAACTGATCACCATGATACTAGGTTACAAATTTAAGCATGCAAGCAGACTAAATAGTGTATCTACAGCTACTATCATAGCAGTAGTAAAGATGGTGAAAGATAATACTCAGTATAATCTATGTGAGATATTGCACAACATTCAAGCTATTAAGCATGACAAGAGCAATATATTCAGGTTTGGCTCACTAATCATCTATCTCTACTTCCACATAGTAGGTAAAGTTGCCAATATTTACCTAGACAAGAGTAAACCTACTATGTCTCAGATATCACTCAAGGATAAATCAAAGAACAACGTGAAGGATTATATGGACATGGATATTAAAACTTTCAGGATTAAAATGCAGAAAAAGGTTCAGGATACCTGAGAAGATAGTTGAGAAATACAAAGACACCATATGCTTCATGGTGGAAAATGACTGTACTTGCATGGAGGCAGTTGATCATAGAACAAAATGGATTCACCCTCTTAGATATGAAGTTGAAGAACATGTTTTGGAAGGTTATGCACAAGTTCTCCTATTTGCGCCCAAGGATCCCAATGAACCTAGATGAGGTACTTACAGAGAAAAGACAAATCAAGTTGATTTTTTCTTGTAGAGTGCAGAAACAAGAGGAAGGCATCAAGGATTACTTCAAATATCCTAAAAGTTCATGGAGTTACACAAGAAAACCTAGACAAAGCTAGGGAAGCTAAGATAGCTAAAGAACTTGAGAAAACTCCCACAGAAGAGAAAATGGAAAAGTCTGATGATATGCCTAAGAAGAAGAAGAAATCTAATGAAGGTACATCTGCACCATCAACCACCAGTGATCTAGAATGCTCTCCACCTTTTATACCTAGTAAGTTAACCAGAAGGAAGAAGCAAGTTCCTACAAGTAATCCATCCTCAAGGACCACAAGGAGTGTTAGGAATAAGGTGTCTCAACCTTGGATAATTCCTATTCTTATTATTTGTTTTGTAAAATGTATTTCTTGCAAATAATGTAATTAAGTGTTAGTGTACATGTCTAGTTGGCATGTTGATGTGTCACTCCACTTGATGTGTCAGCATCTTGAATTGTGTGTAAGGAGATCATGGCTAAAATGGTTATGACAGATTCCTATGACACGTAAGAGCTATTTCTAGGAGATTTCAATGACAGTTGAAGACATGCAATGACATGTGGCAACTGATAAAGTTGAGTACTATACACTCTTCCAATCTTTGATCCCAACCGTGGGGGTTCCTATTTTCTTAGAGAATGGTAAAACCCTAATACAACTATCTTTGGGAGTTGCCCTAAAAAGGAAAGTGCAATGATATAAGTGTCTTTTTAGGGTTACAGGAAGGGATATGAAAAGAGTGTATTGTTGGTATAATCTGGTGCTATTGGATTAGTCTATGTGTGTCAATTATCTCCTGAAAGAACTTGCATTGCAAGTGTGTTGTAACCGTTGTGTTGAAGATAATACATTGTGCAAGTTTTGGAGTGCTGGGGTTTTTTATTGAAAGGTTTTCCCTAGGGTAAATCATTGTGTCATTCTCTATTTTCTGTATGCATGGTATATGGTTGCAATATCTTTTTTAAAGTAGTTAACGAATCTGAAATTGTAAGGATTTAAAAGAATTTGCATAATAATTTCCTTTAGAGATTAGTGTAGGAAGTTGTTTCTGCACCTGAGTTTCCTTACAAGTGGTATCAGAGCCTGATCAACTTTTGATCCTAGTTGTTGGGTAGGGTTTTTTGAGCTAATCTCAAGTTGAGTGGGAGTCTTTTTGTGTAGAGCATTCTAAATCTTATTTGTAGATTGAGATGGCAGGTTCCTCATACAGTAGAATGGAGGTGGAGAAATTTAATGACACTAATTTTGAGTTGTGGAAACTCAAGATGGAAGACATGCTTGAAGACCGTGATCTATGGGAGGATACTTCACTTGCTGTAAGACCTGCAGTGATATCTCAAGTGGATTGGGAGATCAAGGATCGGAAAGCTAAGGGTCTCATCAGACTCTATCTAGCAGATGCCATTCTTCTGAATGTTCTTGATGAGACTACTAAAAATTCTTTGTGGACATGGCTTGGTCTATGTATCAGGCCAAATCTCTGGTGAATAAGTTATTCCTGAGAAAGAAGTTGTATTTTTTAAGAATGGAGGAAGGTGGACCGTAACTAATCATCTCAATGCATTCAATTTATTGATTGCACAGTTGGCATCATTCGGTGCCAAGATCGAGGAGGAGGATCGATGTATGACCCTACTTTGTTCCTTGCCAGATTCATGGGACCATCTTGTGATGGCTCTCGGAAGTGCTATAGTCACATTCTATATGGATGATGTGGTGTCTTCACTACTATCTGAGGAGATGCGAAGATGTCTAAGGAATCCCTTGTTGTTCATGGGAGATCCAATGACAAAGGAAAGAAGAATGACAATAAGTCAAAGAAGGGCAGATCCAAATCCCATGGGAGTTCTGAAACTCCTGGAAAGTCCAAGGGAAAATGTTGGAACTGTGATAAATCTGGGCACTTCCAGAGGAACTGCAAAGAACCAAAGAAAAAGAAGAAAGGGTCAGATTCAGCTTCTGAAAAATCTCAAGAAGACGGAGATGCTTTTATTGCAGCTTTGGTAGCCCATGCATCCAATGATGTGTGGTTAGTAGACTCGGGTGCTTCTTTTCACATGACCTCTCATCGAAACTGGTTCTCAAAATATGAAGAGTTTGATGGTGGAAAGGTGTACTTGGGTGATGATTCTCACCTAAAGATAGTTGGATGCGGAAGGGTCACTATCATATTTCCTGATGGACGAGTAAAGGGAATCAACAGAGTTATGCACATTCTAAGTTTGGCATGAAACCTATTATCTGTAAGTATGCTGAATGATGTAGGTGTGCAAGTTGGCTTTTTGAAAGATGGATGCAAGATGATGAGAGGTTCTATGGTGCTCGTTAAAGGTACTAGGAGAGGTACTTTATTTCAGCTTGATTCATGCATTGCTCAGTGCAATAGTTCTTCTATTTCAAAGAAGAGAGTGGCTATCACTTCATCCCCACCATCTGAACGAGCAGTAAAGAAGACTATGGCAATGGGTTCCGATGGCAGTGCAGTAATTGTACCTCAGGGTGCAAACACTTTGGAAGGCAAGCTTCCTACAGAAAAGACAATGTTGTGGCATATGAGATTTGGCCACATTGGTGAGAAGGGTCTTAGGACCTTGAAAACTAAAAATCTCATCAAGGGGCTAAATGATTGTAATCTCAAATTTCATTTCTGTGAACATTGTGTTTATGGTAAGAAAAATCGTGTTCAGTTCTACTCCAGTTCTCACAAGTCTTCTGGTATTTTGGATCTTATTCATTCTGATATATTTGGTCCTGTAAAAATTCCTTCTATCTCCAGTTCTATATATTTTGCATCTTTTATAGATGATTACAGTAGAAGGACTTGGATATATTTCTTGAAAAGTAAGACACAGGTTTTTAGTCTATTTAAGGAATTTAAGGCTCTCGTGGAGAATCAGACTGGTAAAAGAATCAAGTGTGTGAGAACTGATAATGGTGGTGAGTTTTGTTCCATAGAGTTTGAACAGTTCTGTAAAGAACAAGGAATTGATAGACATAAGACATCTCCTTACACCCCGCAGCAAAATGGAGTTGCAGAGAGAATGAATAGGACACTAATGGAGAAGGCTAGGAGTATGCTTAGTGGAGCTAGTTTAGAACAAAGGTTTTGGGCCGAAGCTATGGCCACTGCTTGCTATTTGGTTAATAGATCTCCTACATTAGCTCTTGTTGGTAAGACACCCATGGAGGTGTGGTCTTGTAAGAAGCCTTCAATTAGACATCTTCGTGTTTCTGGTTGTGAAGCTTATGCACATATTCCAAAGGAGAAAATATCTAAGTTGGAAAACAAACCTGTCAAATGTATTTTCGTCAGATACAACATTGGTGTGAAAGGATACAAGCTTTGGGATCCTATGACTAGTAAGGTGTTGCATAGTAGAAATGTTATTTTCAGAGAGCTAACATCTTCTCCTGTTGTGCTACAACCAAATGAAAAAGAAAAGGAAAAAGATGTTGTTTAGTTTCCTCCTACCCCTGAGAAGACTGAATAGAGAGACCATGTTGGGTCTAATGATGAGGAGAGCTCTAGCAGCTCTGATAATTCAGAAGAAGAGGAATAACAACCTCAACCTCACCCCTTGAGGAGATCTACGAGAGAAAGAAAGCAACCAGAAAGGTTTGGTTATTTTATGTTAGATTCTAGTTGTGCTTTTGCTTTGATTACTAACACTGATGAACCTAGATCTATGAAAGAGGCTTTGAGCATGGAAGATGTTGTAACCACCTGAATTTGGTCTGTTGCAACTATGGACCCTATTTTCCCTAAGTGTGATCATACCCTTGATTTATGTCCAAACGACCCTGTTACTGCTTGGCATAATTATTTTAATCAATTTAATATCCTAGGTGATTTTTATCACTGATTTATATTAACTATTATAGCCATACAATTCAAATCAATTTTGACCAATCAAATCAAATCAAAATCAAACATGGCTATAATATTTAATTATAAAGGAATTAAATAAATCCCTAATCAAATACCCACTTGCAATTAACCCATTCCCCTAGCCTATTTAATTTAATTAAAATGGCTATAGTCCCCTAATTGTTAAAAAGCAATTTAATTATTTAAATAATTAATTCCTATATTTCTAAATGAATTAAATAAATTTATTTCATTTATTAATATTCCTCTAAACCCCAACCTAACCCATCTCAACCACTTCTACCCTGGGTTCTAACCCTTCTCAACCC
>MU228364.1:1109346-1130246 GCA_018584345.1 Thuja plicata | reverse complement strand
CCCCCCCCCCCCTCTCAGTTATTACTAACACTTCACTCTTCTCAACATTTGTCTTTGAACATTCTCCCATTCCTAATGGTGTAGGAGAAGTGATTTTGGGAGGTGGAGGCTTCTCGAGAGTAGTTTTCATCAGTATTTTCTCCAGTTCCTTCTGAGTTTCCTCAGTGACTTCATCATATTTTCTTTCCATTATTTTTAGTAGTCTTTCCTTAGTCCTTAACAAAGTTTTTAATTCCTTGAATATTCTCTCTCTTTCTTGTAAAGATATTATAGGAAACCTGTTCTCAATTTCCTGATTTCTGATTGTTTCATCATCAATTTGAGATAATTGTTTCCTTGTCTCTAATATCCCATACAGTTCTTCAGGTATGCTTCCCTCAACTTCCAATAGAGTCTTTTTGAACACAAGTAGGTGATTAACTACAACATCATCAATTTTTTGCCTGTCTGTATCATCATACCTATCACAGTATTTGTCAATTGAAACTAGCTTCCCTTGTTCTATAGCTCTCTTCTCTATCATCTTCAAGTCATACTTCCATGCTTGATTACTCTTCTCAAGTTTCTTCTCTTCTCTCACAGTGCTTGGTTCCATAGATGATGGTTTCTTGCTAGATCAGGTGCTTACTCTAGGAGTAATGTTTTTGATTGGTGATGTCTTCTGTGATGAAGGAGGTAGACTATCTACCATTAGTACTCCAAGAGTGGGAAGGGTTGTAGTACTAGCACTTGCCAAACTAGAAGATCGTTCTTCCATTTTCCTTTTCACTTCTTTCAACTCTTCATCTGTCAATCTTTCCTTAAGACCACATTCATGTATAATGTTGTCAATTTTCCTTTTCCTCAGACCTCTAGTCTATTCCTCTCTTACCTTAGCTTATTTCTCCTCATATGTACCCCATCTTTCTTATAATATATCAATCTCATATGCAAGAACATGTTCAACTTGGATGGTCAATACCTTTGAACTTACTTTATATCCCATTGGATAACACCATTTCTTCCTAGGTGTGACTACCTCAAATCATACACAATCAGTTTCAACCATGAAATAGTTTGTATCCTTGTATTTTTCAACAATGTCTTCATGTAATCTGTATCTATTTTTCATTTGCCTCTGAAGAATCTTAATCATACCAAACAATTCCCCATCAACCCATGTTTTATTCTGTCTTCTGTAGCTCTATGAAATCTGAATACTAGTAGGTATCCCTTTTCTCCAACCACTAGGGTGCATGTCAGGAAATTTGTGTTCAATGTGTATAAACATATGGATCAATAGTGAGCCAAATCTGAAGGTCTTCGATCTGTATTTCTTTATCAGTTTAACATTCTCCAAAAATTATTGTGCCAATACTTCACATACATTATATTTCACATTTTCTTTCACCATTCTCCATGCCATCATAATGACTCCTGCAGATACCGAATTAGATCTACTGCTATAGTAGAATTTTCAGCCAAGTAACATAGAGATTAATCTCACATCTTTCTAAAAGATGTCATTTACTTTCATTACTCACAGATCCATATCCAAGTCCTTAAGGATGTTGGTAGTTGACAGAGCTCTGTCTAAGACCTCTTTATGAGATGGAGAGATCTTGAGAGATTAAAAGATTCAAAATCTAAGCAGTCATTCTCTACAATTTCTTGATGATGCTATAGTCTGCAACATGGGATGCAGCTAGGGGACGAAGTTAGTTGTTTAGACTATGACACCTAGGAGGTACTCATAGTAGTTTCTTTGCTAAGTGGTATCTATGGTTTGGATGACGATGATTGGTTCAAAGATGTGGATAGGTTGGAAGATCCAGATCCCCCTAGGGTGACCTTAGCTTGTGCTCAAGTCACAACATTGGTTGATTTAGACTCACTCTCCTTCTTCTTGATAATGACAATGTTACAATACTTAGAGGAGACTGGTTCAAGCTTGTTGATGACATTATTGTCATTTTTGGTATACATGTGGTTGATTTGAGCACCTTTCTTAGAGGTTTCCCTCACTTTTTTAATTTAGGAAAGGGATTTTTGAATGCCTTGTGATCAACATTCTTGTTGTAATTATCAACTGCAATTAATTCATTGTTAATGAGATCTTGGATCTCATGCTTGAGTCTCATGCAGTTCTCTGTCACATGTCCTTTGTTTTTGTGATACTTATAGTAGTCATTCTCTCTCCACCATTTAGGTTTGATGTCCAGTTCATATGGCTTGGAGTTATCTGACAATGTTATTAGCTTGTTAGCCGGTAGAGTCTTGAGTGTTGACTCGTAAGATTCTCCCAAAGAGTCAAAATCTCGCTTGTGCTTGGCCCATGGTTTCTATTTCAACGGGTTGTTGATCCCCTTGGAGGAGGATTTGGTGGTGTTTTCAATAGCTTTAAAGGTCTTTGAGCCACTTGTCAAGTTGAATATTGTTGGTTTTGACTGGGAATCAATGTGATCGACTACTCTATCATTCACCACATGCTTGTTCTTGTTCCAATATTTTCTTTTGTCTTTAGAATTGGAACCAAACATTTTTTCTTTATAAAGAGTAATCTCACCCTTGTTGACAAGAACATCCTTTATTTTAGTTGCATTCTCCACCATTTTCTTGAAAGAGGGTGGGCATTGTATCTGTATGTGGTAATTTAGTTATGGGATCAGAACACTGGAAAAAATATCCATCTTCTCAGACTCAAGAATGAGTCATGGATATCTAGAAAACATCTTTCTCAATCACTGAAGAAAGGTCAGGAAGGGCTCTCCTATTTTTTTCTGTATGTTGCACAAATCAATCATTGTTACAAGATGCTAGATGTTGTAAGAATATTGTTGCAGTAAAAGATTCATCAGTTCATCAAAATTTTTGATTCCAGTGGGTAACTTTGAAAACCACTCCATGGCTTGGCCACTCAAACTCCAAGGAAAGAGATGCATGAGATACATCTGGTCATGCATAAATTATGTGCACAAAGCACCAAATTCTCAGATGTGACCTTGAGGATAAAAGTGATCATTATACTTATCAAATCTTGGGATTTCCACTCTGCGTGGGAACAAAGGTAAGTACAATTCCTTGTTGAAAGGAAAAGGGCAGATGTTTCTCAAGGAGTATTTCATGTTTGTCTACTCCTTTCCCTTCTTCATCTCTTGAATTTTGGTTCGCAAGGATTTCAATTATTTTGTGACCAGCATTGAGGGAGTCTCTTCCTCCCTTGCAATGACATCCTCAGCTCTATAATGAGGAGGGAGTTGAGCACCTCACTTTTCCATCTTGAGAAAATATGATTCCTTGTCCTGATTCATAATGGTCTTCATGACCTTAAGGAACTCTCTATCTTGGAGGCATTTGCTAACCTCATCCTCATCAGGCTCAGAATCATTCAATGATTGATTATTGTTGGTACCATGGACACTAGTGTTGAGGTATCTCTTTTGAGACTGACCTTTGTCTTGCCTCTCTGTTGACATCCTAAGACTAGGTGATCTATTCTGCAGGGATACTGATCTACGTAGAGTTTTAGGTTCTCTCCCGAAAAGAGGGTTTTCTCCAAATAGAGATTTGTCCTCAAATGGGAAACCCTATATCACTCTTCCTCATGAATTTGTCTAAAGAGACTCCTAGTTTACATAGGCATGAATTAGTCGGCAGCGTTGAGGTGATATCTAAAGTGTTGACTTAGTCCAAGAAAAAAAAGAAGAAGGAAAAATAATGACGTCCAACTGAGAGGGATAGAAAAGATTATGATCTTGAGTCAAGGTTAATGAACCTTCTCTCACAACTCAAGATAAGAATAATGCAGAAAAAAGATGATCAAGTTGATGAAAATAAATGGTCACTTGGACTAGCACAACAAAATCAGACTTTGAGATAGCAACAGGTTAGACTGACAATAGATTGTAGTCAAATTCAAACTAGTAGAAGCATTGTGGTAGCAAGGAATTGAGAAAAAATGTAATAGAACCTCACCGAGATCACGATCACAACATGAAATTAAATTGAACAACAAACTTGGACAAAAAAAAAAATTAAAAATGGTACATGAAACAATGATCTCATATGATAATGTATTGTGGTCAATACAAGAAACACCAGGGTTCCATACGAGGGATAGTGTCATATAGGAAAAGGACCTAGTCTCGTATGAGCATTGGGTCAAGGTGATACAAGTAATGGGTTAGTTTGATATGAAAAATTGGTGAGACTGATCCTGACTCATACGAGCCAAGATGCAGTATCGTACGAGAATATGAAAGTTGGCACCTAAAAAGTATGGTTTTCAAATTTTTTGATCTTTTATTTGTGTTTTCACTCACACTAGACACATCATGAAAAACTGGGAAAATCAATCACAAAAAGCAAACCCTACACCTAGGTTGTTAGAAAAGACAATACTTGTTGAATCCCCTAAAAAAAGAATACTTCCCACAAATCAAACAATAAGAAGCTTGGCGGCACTGGCTCCCCTCCATGACACACTTCTCGGGCCTACCAGGCTTTGAATTTCTCAAGATCCAAGGATCTTGTTAAATTTAGTGTCTCAATATGAGGGGTACATGAGGAGTATCTTTGGTATGCATGTCATCACTATTAGAATTCAAAGAATTCATAAGCCAAGATCACCTGCAAAAAAATAACCTGTCACAAAGCAAAGAATGGAGACACAACTCAGAATGTCCAAGAAATATGAAATATCATTCAGAGAAGGAATTGAGGGAATTCCTGAGAGAGATAATAATTACAAAGTGATCAATCCTAATAAAGGAGATCAAAACCTAAAGAAGGGTGGAGAAACCTAGGTTGCATGAATAATTAATAAAAGAATTAATTATTGCATGCCTAAAGTTTAGCGTAAATGAACTATAGATAAAAAAAATGACTTAATAATTAAATCAATAATGATTTAATTAATAAGTGAAAAGGTGACTTAATAATTAAATCAATAATGATTTAATTAATAACTGAAAATACCTTTTTAACTCTAACAGCCTCCCTTAAGATAAACTTAGGGAGAAGCTAAAAACCTAGAAACATCTACTAAAAGTAGGAAAATGGGTCCCAACAACAAGGCTTGATCAGGTACCCAAGTACAAAAAAATCTCTATAAAGAGGAGAAATAGAGAAAACCACATGGGAAAAACTCTACTCCAAAAAGATATGAAGCTTAGTGAAGGACTGAAGAAGCCTCCAAACTAGAGAATGTCCCAGAAAATAGCAACAAAGAAAGAAGATGTAGAACACCATTGAAGCATGAAGCTGCAAACACTGGCAAAGAAATGTTGTAATCTGTATGAGTGCCCTCAAATGACACTACTCGAATCAGGATGGAAAACAAGGGAAACATAAAAACTCAAAGATACAGATGGAAAAAAAACACCAAGTCTGAACACTCCAAAATAGGAATGAAAGAAGAGTGTCCATATGGTAAATGATCCATGTCACTGAAATGCATAGGTACCAGCCACTGCATCCACGTAGTATATAGGAACAAAAAATGAAAACATAGCTTACTCCATCGAACCAAGGAAGCATATAGAACCAATAGGAAATACCCCCCATAATGTTGATCAGGGAGAGGTATAACATATACACTGAGAAACTACCAATAATAACAACATGATGAAGAATGTACAAACACAAATAAAGTATAATGTCGAGGATGACCAGTCACTAACACACATGAGGCTAATGTCATGGAAGGAACATTTACTTGAAAAAGGTACAACCCCCCCATGACACTTTATAATATAGTGTGAGTACAATCAGGCACAAAATATGTGGGATCCCAAGCATGCAAGATGACACTTTATCTCAGTGTGTTTGTAAAAAAGAAATGCTACAGAAAAATATGTATACAATATCCAGGAATGACTGAAAGCTATAAAAACATATGTAAAAACTAACAAGGACTCATCCCATGCACATAAAATGATCCTAGGACCTCAAACATCCAAGATATCCACTAGAATGCCAAAAATAAAAAAAAAACTAAATAAAATATACCTAGTGTAGATTCTGGTAATGAGACCCATACAAGAAGAAAGATAATGGAACAAACATTTTGATGACATGCAAAAGTCAAAAAATGGAGTCTATAGGAGCAAGATATGGCGACTAGAGTGCAAAATGGAACCCTAACTTTGACTGGAAAAATAAAATCCTACAAGATGTAAAAATTAGAAAACCAAGCCTAGAAAATCAGGTTGGGCTCGGAACCAACTTTCCGATGATATCTTGTTTGGTGAAAAATGCCTCTGTTTTCTCAAGTTATCAGTAAAAAACTGACAGGAGGTCAAAACTGGCGGAGGTACCCAAAAAAAGATTTTTTTTTTTTAAAAAAAATTGGTCCACCGCCTCGAAAATCACTCATTTTTTTTGTCTGTCGCTTTGATTTCCATGCCCAAAAAATGGGCACATGCACAAATTTTTATTTTTCCTCAGATGACAACTTTGTCCTAATTGGACATGCCTTATATGGAAATAGGGGTATTTGGGCATTTTAAGCACATCCGTGGGCTCATTTTGTGCCCAAAGTTCTCCAGATACATACAAAAAATATGAAAACTTGAAACCCTTGGCACTCCACAAAATATACAAAAAACCTAAGAACGGGCTACAATAGCAAGGCTCGGATACCATGTTAGAATTCAGAGAATTCATAAGCCAAGATCACCAGCAGCAAAATAACCTATCACAAAGCAAAGAATGGAGACACAACTCAGAATGTCCAAGAAATATGAAATATGATTCAGAGAAGGAATTGAGGTAATTCCCGAGAGAGATAATAATTACAAGTGATCAATCCTAATAAAGGAGATCAAAACCCTAAGAAGGGTGGAGAAACCTAGGTTTCATGAATAATTAATAAAATAATTAATTATTGTATGCCTAAAGTTTATCTTAAATGAACTAGAGATAAAAAGTGACCTAATAATTAAATCAATAATGATTTAATTAATAAGTGAAAATACCTTTTTTAACTCTAACAATCACAACACCTAATCCAACAAGTAGAAAAGGTTTTTGACCACTAATTTAAAGTGTCTAGTGATGATCTTTGTTTAAGTGTATCCTCTGTGTCCGCGCAAGTGCGATTGAGGCATATAACCCCACAGAGCACCAACAATTATGATATGTGATTGAGACCCACAAGCCCTGCTATGTGTAAGGTGAGAGTCGAGTATAAGCTCAAATGTAACTTATCTTCTAAGACTTTGGTCTTCAAGGAAGCGTTTGATTATAGTGAGTTAGAATAGCTTGGTTTTAACTTGTTCTCACTTGGGTCATTCTATAAGGGTGAGTACTTTTTCCCACTTGGATAGGCCCTCTAAAGGTGAATCAAACTACAACCAAATGACAATAGTGCTTTTGGATTTGTGATCATAAAATGTTCATTTTATGATGTCTTGCATGTGAGGTTCATAGTTAATAAAAATGAGAAAACAAACACACAAAAATGTTTGGTTGATCTGTGAACATAACAATCTGCAAGACGATTTGTTAGTAGTTTTTATGTTTTTTTGTCTTCTTTTCAATTATCCTGCAAATAGTAGTTAGGCTACAAACAAAAAGTGATCACCAAATCAACAAACACAATAGAAACTTGTTAACATTAGAAAAAATCAATAAAAACTTGCTATTCTAAAACTAAAATAACAGTAACATGTACAAGTTACACTATTTCCCAATGCAAGAATCTGTGAGTTTTGATACAAGTTTATGCAGTTAATTGTAGAAACTTGTATGGTCTCGAGAAGATATGCGTACGTGGGTGTGTGAAATTGTGTCAAATACTTGCAGCTGTAAACACACACTTCAATGAACCATTACAGTTAGCTAGTTAGAAAATGACAAAATCAGAAGACTGAAATGCCCAAGGCTAACCGACATCGGCTCATTTCCTTCTAGTAGGCAAGAGTTTGAATCTTTCTCTCAAGTCATTGCAAGAAAAAATGACTACACTAGATCCTAAACGAAGGATTTGAAAGCTAAATGAAATTATTATTCTATATGATATGCAAATGCAAGATTGATTCTAAAACTAATGAGATCGATTCTAAGCACCAATATTGAAATCTTTTTGTTCTTTTCAAAGCCCAAATTGAAAGTGCTCTAGATTATGAAGTTTGCATGCAACTAAAAACAAAACTATTAACAAATCTAAGTAAATGTAACTACGAATGCAAAATGCTTGAATGCTAAAAATAGTATAATAACCATAGCTAAAACGGGATCCTTTGTGAAGGAAATGAAGCTCTCTTTTATAGAAAATATCTCCCAAATCAATGGTCGAGATTAGAGGAAATGAGTGGCTCAGATTCGATTTGAGGAAGCACAATCCATGTGCAAGCAATTTGATTGGTAAGATTCAGTCTATTTGGAAACTTCCAAATTGATTTTCAGTTAACAACTTTGTTTCCAAAATGATAAATAGATAAGATTAAGTTAACTGAATAAAACATATTTGTTTCCAACCAGAGAAAATATAATAATAAATTAATTGAATAAAATAGATTTATTTCCAATTCAAAAATTAGTTGATGACATCATATGCATTTTTAAATATTTAATTGATTTTAAATGCACATTTTGTTTTTATTAATTAATTTAATTTCTTTTTGAATTTTATTGACAATTTAGTAATTTTATTTAATTCATATATTAGAATATCAATTAAATAATTAACTTAAGGTTTATTTTCCAATGTATTGTATTTTTAGAAATTAACTAATTAATCAAGTATGATGATTAATTAGGACCTAGGATTCAGGTCAGATTAGCTTGAAATTGATGAATTGCATGTTTGGTTTAGGACTTAGAATTATCAAAATCAGGGTTTCTTGATATGAGACTGAGATTAGGGGTCTAGGGTTTAGGTGACCACTTTTAGGTCATTACATTTGCCCCTCTTTGAATTGATGTGTGATCACCACATTGATTCGAAGACCTGTTAGCAAGAAGACCTAGAATAGTTTCATTTGAAGCGATGAATCTATTCTTTTGAAGAAGACTGACTTCGAGCTTGAGTGGATGAAGATCAATCAAAAGATATAAAATAGAATTCTTAGTTATATTTGAAGCGATAAAACTGATTACCGTTAAGAGATTTGATTAGCAAGCAAATTGACTTGATTTGAAGCAATGAAGCCAATTTGGTCAATGTATCTGGTTTCAATCATGAATAGATTGTATAAGATCGATCTTGTCTGGTTTCGAGTGTGTTCACCACTGTATAAGACCATTGATTAGGTTGCCTTTGATTTTAAGATGATCTCAACTTGATTTGATACGATGAAGCTAAGATGCCCCAAGTGATGAGGTTTTGATTGAGGACATGATCACTAGAATGTTGATGTCCTGATCATGCCCCCTTGGGAGCAAAATCTAAATATGGCTAGGTGCCCCAGTGATGAGAAGCAATTCGATTGATAACATGATGTAGGAAGAAGTTGATCTAATTAGAAATAGGTCCTAGGCAGTTAGGAAAAAAGATGTACTTGATAGGCGGTCTTAGTGACCAAGATTGACCAAAAGTATGATACATGCATTGATTGGAAGAAAAGTATGAGAGATTTTCATTGGTTGGAGTCCAGAAGACTAATTATGCAAGCGGTCAGCTGTAGTTGACTGAAAAAGTCAAACGTCAAATTTGACAAGCAAGATGATTTCAAATTTTGATTCCCATCCTCAAAATGGAATCAAGATAGTCAAATGAGCGAGGGGTATCATTTTCACATCAATCAATGCACAACTGACCACTTTTCAAAAGGAAGATCGATCAATAAAAACCTCATATCCTTCACATTGGAGAGAGATATAAATATTATTCAGATTTCAACACCATGTAGATGCAAGTACAAATGCAGATGCAAGACTAACATGAATACAACCTAAGGTGTAGTCACTAAACCTTTAGCTTTGAAAATTTTCATCATCGAGCATTTTTGGAACATCAGAGTCTACACAATATTTACTGGTTCCACTACGATCATCAGAATATGAATATGATTGTCATTGGATAAGATATGAGAAACTAGCATAAGCATCAAGGCACAAAAGCTGAGATAACCTGAACGTTGTTCCTAGTTCATGCTGCAAGAGTACACCAGTATCGAGGCATTCAAAGCCAAGATAACCATGAGTGTGATCTTGCATAAACAAGCAGAGCAATAACAGTTAAGGAGATAGTTCTGACCTCACCTTGGCATGCAAGTAAACAGGATCGAGAGATGTTAGGCTTTTCTGTCTTAATGTAGGAGCTCTTATCACATACACCTTGTTTATTTTATGTTGTAGGATCATCGGTACCATACCAACAAGCAGTAGGCAAAGAAAAGATTAACAAAAAATCAATGAAAACAAACATCATACAAACAGAAGTTTAGCACACTTTTCCAGTTTCAAAGTTTTCAGATATTTACATGTATGAGGTGTTCAGAAACAACATTGTGCTTGTGAGTGCAATGTGTTTGGGTGTTATCAATCTATTTTTTACATTTGTGGTATCCAATGTGTGTTAAGAAACACAGATGCGTCCAAAGATAGTGTTAAGAAATACTTTTGATTAGGGTGTTAAGAAACACCTGCTGCGTCAGTAGCGAGTTGTCCTTCATAAATGATAAGATTACTAACTCTGGTGTAATCCAAAGTTGTGATCAAATTTGGGGACCCATCCCCCATGGTAACAAACTTTGATTGTGATGACTAACTTGACTCATACTGCAAGGAAAAATCTAATTTGATTGCCCCTAGACTATAACTTTGGATTAGTTTCAAGCCAGAAGGGTTCTCAGAAGAACCAAAGTGTCACAAAAGTGACTAAAAGATATGTACAAATTGAAGCAAAGGATTGCCAAGACTAAGCATTGATAGATGGAGTGCTGAGTACAAGAGGGGCATGTTTACTAGGTTTTCTCTTACTTGGCAGAGATGTTATTTTTGCTACCATGGCACCTATTTACCAGGTTTTCACCAAGGCACTGTTTCTTATTTTTCAATTTTTTTTGTATATTTCCATTTTTTATTTTTTTTATTTTTTTATTTTTTTTATTTTTTTGATTGATTCATCAAGGCACTGGTTTACCAGGTTTTCACCAAGATGACCATTTTTCAGGAATTTTTCCAAATTTTAGTCTTTTTTCAGGATCATAAGTATGTACGTGGTGCTAATCATCGAGAATGCCTTAGGTGTAGAACTTCTTCAGATGGAGAGTGTTGATGGGCTCCTATAGGTGTTCTCTTTTAGGTTTGGAGAGTTGATAGGCTCTGGAGACAAATGTTGCAGTAATGATATAAGGACCCAGCCAGTTGGGTTCAAATTTCCCAATTTTTTTCTCTATGTGACTGATTACGGGGGTTTTCTCTCAACACTAGGTCTCCCACTTGAAGTTCTCTTGGTTTAACCTTTTTATTATAACCTCTAGACATTCTTTTATGGTAAGCTCTGAGGTGATCGAACGCCACTTGCTAATGTTCATCTTGCAGTTCTAGTTCTTGCAGCCTTGAGACTTTGTGATCTTCATTTATGATAAGCCTCCATAGAGAAACCCTTAGAGATGGGAGTTCTACTTCTATGGGTAGTACTGCTTCTGCTCCATAGACAAGAGCAAAGGGGGTTGCCCCAGTAGGTGTTGTGATACTCGTTCTATATGCCCATAGTGCGGGATTGATCTGCAGATGCCAATCCCATCCAAATTTTTTCATAGTACGATGCAAGATTTTCAAAAAAAAATTATTGGAGGCCTCAGCATGTCCATTACCCTACGGATAATAAATGGAAAAGCAATGTTGTTAGATCTTGAACTTCTCGCAAGTTCTTCAATGTTGGTGTTTTTGAACTGCCCTTCATTGTCTATTACATTGGCTAAAGGAATGTCATATCTATAGATAATATGATTTAGAAAAAATAGGACCACTTTTTGTCCTATAGCTTTGATTAGTGGGACCGCCTCTACCCACTTCATGAAATACTCAGTGGTGGTGATGATAAATTTGTGCCCATAAGAAGAAGATGGGTGTATCTAACCGATGAGGTTGAATGCCCACTGTTGGAAAGGCTAGTGTGTGATAAAGGGAATCAGTTCCCTTGTTGGAGAATTTATAAGATTACCATGCAATTGGAATTTCTTACATGTCTTTTCATATCTAACTGCCTCTTTTTCCATATCTGGCCAGTAGTACCCCGCTCTTAGAAGTTTTTGAGCCAGAGTCAGACCATTAGAGTGAGAGCCAAAAATACCATCATGGACCTCAACTAATGCACATTTGGACTCTTCTTTTTATAGACACATAAGAAAAGTTCCATCTAGTCCTCATCTATAAAGATCGGTAGCTATGAGAACATACCGTGAGGTATTTCAGACAAGGTGTCAGCATTCATTGCGGGTAAGTGCATCAGGGATGACCTGATGGAGGAGGTAAGCGTAGACATCTTTGTATCAGGAAGACTCTTTTCTTATGATAGAATATACCATGTAGGAGTTTGGAGATTTGTAGGCAGGGAAAAGAAGTTCTTCCACTAGGAACTCATAGCGGAAATCTTCCTCTTGCAGCTGTGAGGATGCTAATGTAGCCATGGCATCAGCTACTCTGTTCTGTGTCCTCGAGACCTGCTAGAATGTGATGTATGTAAAGTATTTCTTAAATTCATCAACCATTCTCTTATAAGGAATGAGTTTATCATCCTTAGTCTGATATATGTCATTTTTTTGGTTGATGACAAGCTGGGAGTCCCCATAGATGTGTAGCTCTGATGTTCCATTCAATTGCCAGTTTGAGTCCATTAACCAAGGCTTCATATTTAGCAATGTTATTTGTATAAGGGAACAATATATTGTACACCTTTGGTATGGAATAGCTTTGAGGTTTTATGAACAAGACACCTGTACCTAATCCTAGTTGTGTAAAAGATCCATCAAAGAACATTTTCCACAATGTGTGGGTTATGTGTAAAATGGAACCGTTTGGAAATTCAACATTGATTGGGAGATTATCTTGTAATGAAGCGTCAGCCAATTGATCTGCAATGGCTTGTCCCTTAATTTATTTTCACTCAATGTATTCAATGTTAAACTGACTGAGGAGCATGACCCATTTAGCTAGTCTTCCAATCCAAGTTGTTTTACTCAAAAGATATTTCATTGGATTGATCTTTGCAACCAGTTTTGTGGAATGTGCTAACATATAATGTCTTAGTTTCTGAGATGCAAATACAACTGTGAGATAATATTTCTCTATCATGGAATAGTTCATCTCATAAGAGACCAATGTTCTTTTGATGTAGTATATGGCTCGCTCTTTTTTTCTATCATCCTCTTGTGCCAAAAGTGCACCCAGTGATGTTTTCATGGCATATATATAAGATTAATGGTTTTTCTGGTGCAGGAGGCATCAATACTTATGGGTTAGCTAGGTATGATTTTATTTGATCAAAATTCTTTTTGCATTCTTCATCCCATTCATATGCGACTCCATTACGCAGATTTTTTATGAATGGTTGGGATTTGTCTACTAACTATGAGATTTATCTCCTGATAGACTGAATTCTTCCTTGAAGTTTCCTCATTTTACTAATGTTTTTAGGTGGCGGCATCTCAAGGATTGCTTGCACCTTTGCAGGATCTACTTCAATCCCTTTTATTGAAACTATGTAACATAACAAATTTCCAAAGGTCACACAAAATGGACACTTTTTTGGGTTTAGTCAAAGCTTGAACTGCTCCATTCTATCAAGGATTTTACCCATCTTGTAGGTGTGTTGATCTTTCCATATTTTTAACTAGTGTGTCATCCACATAATCTTCCATATTTTTGTACATCATATCATGACCGATTATGATGACAGCCCTTTGATAAGTGGCTCCTGCATTTTTCAGTCTGAAGGGAATAAAATTCCAACAGAAGGTGCCCCAAGCACATGTGAAAGCTATATTTTCTTGACCTTCTGGAGCAATCTTAATATGGTTATATCCAGAGAATCCATCCATGAGGGAGTACATTTCATATCCATCTATCATGTCCACAATCATATCAATGTTGGGAAAAGGAAGGTCATCCTTTGGACAAGCCTTGTTTAGATCCCTGAAGTCTGTATAGACAATCATAGATTTATCTAGTTTGGATACTGGTACAAGGTTTGAAGTCCACTTGGCATAATCAATAGTGCGAATGAACCTAGATTTAAGTAACTTCTCTAGTTTAGCTTTAATCAACAGAGCAATGTGAGGATGCACTTTTTGAAGCTTTTGTTTTACTGGTTTTAATCCTGGTGTGAAAGAGAGATGATGCATGATTAGATCAGGATCCAAACCAGGCATGTCTGAGAAACTCCATGCAAAGTTGATTTTCTTCTCCTTAAAGAAGTCAGTGAATTCTTTTAGCTTTGCTCATGATAAAGATTGGGGCACATGGATGATGTGTGGATGTTCCTCTGTTCCAATGTTCACAAGTTTCATCGTTTCAATCAATATCGATGACTTCTCCTAGAAGTGACTTGGAAGGATATAAAATACCTCATCCTTTGGCACCTTAGAGAGGTTTTCACCATCGGATGCGTCTTTTATTTTGACTATTTTATGTTCTGAAACTGTCACAATGTGGTTTTTGCCTTCAGAACTCTTTTTCTTTTTCATTTTGATTTTATGACTGAGGTACTTGATATCCGTTTCAATCATATTCATCCTAGGTTTGCTAGTGGAAGAAGTGACAGGTTCAACAGTGTTTAGGTAGCATGATGGCGCGTACTCATTGGGAAATATAGGGATGTTTATGGGTTGTGTTTGCAAACCCCAGTCAATGAGTTCAGGATGTAGGAGGGATAATGAACTGACAAGTTTGAGGGTATTCACAGTATGTTCATCATAAAATTGTACCGTTACATAGAGACCTAAATTAGTACCTTGTATAGATGTGTTTAAATTGGCAAGAGCCCTAACACCATCGCTAAAGCCCATGTTAGGGATTAGAGGATCTAACTTGACAGACCTAGACCCTAAACCTTCACCTACCTCAAACAGAGTTACATACTATTGTACAATATCTACCTCCTTGTCTTGAGTCCCTTATAAGAAACTATCAAAATCATACTCATGAGAGTCCATTTCAGCATAATCAACCATATTTACGACATGAGTGAAGTCCACTCGTTGCCCCCAGTTTGGATGAGTTCTATCTAAAAACTCTTCTATGGTTAGATTTCATTTTCCTGTATCTGATCTTGTTTAGATGTAGTGGTCTCTAACTGATCAGAAGCCATTTGAGATTCCTCTATAACACACTCTTTAGTAGCATTGACCTGTGGTGTTTCTTCATCAAAGAGAAGAGCCAAGATATTGGGAGGATTAGGAGAAGGATACACATCCTCTTCATTGGAATCATCATAATCATCCCACTTATAAGTGGGTGTGTTAGTGTTTTGTTCTGTTGTATTCTACTCTTCTTCATCTAGATGAACCTGATGTGTATTTCCTTTATCTAGACAATTCTTGGCCCTTTGTGCTTTCCTTGATAAGAACCCTATACCAAGTGTGTCCCTAGGTCATCTGAATTCATTAGATATTGGTTCCTGGAGTCCATTCTTCTTACATCCAATGGGTCCTTTTCCTGAATAACCCATTTTTTGAGCCAACTCATACCCTACTCCATATTTTTATGGGGGATATTTCACATTGTTTTATCTCATTATTTTCAGGATCCTTATATAGAAAATCTAGAATGGCTTGTTCTTCTTTTTCATCCTCTAATGGTATGTTGGCTTTAACAAAGTTATCATCATAGATTTCTTGGGATGTTGTTAGTTTCATCTCTTCCGAAGGTCTCCCATAAGACCTAGGTGATGTGGGAAGAGATGTAGTTGATAGTACGGGTTCCACTTTGTATCCACCCATACCAATGTCCTTGATCTTGAGTTTCTTTTCCATTTCTTTCAGTAAGTCATTGGTTGACTCTGAAGTTGAAGCTTCTTTTTTATGGGGTATGAGAGTGTCTGTTTCCTGATGCAGTGCATTACATTCGTAGCTAGTGTCAGCAGGAATGTTGACCTTAAAACCATTGAATGGAAACTTGATACACTGATGGTAGGTGGATGGGACAACTTGCATTTCATGTATCTAGGGTCTTCCCAACAAGATGTTGTAAACCAGTAGAAGATTTAATACCTGGAAAGTGACATCCCTCTCCACAAGACGCACTCTAATGGGAAGAGTTACGAGACCTTTGGAAGATCTCTCTTGTTCATCATATGTCTTTATGGTAATCTTCTTCTTTGGATCAATGGCATATTCTAAAAATCCCAATTGTTCTATCAGTTTGTAGGTGCAGATGTTCAACCCTGTGCCTCCATCTATCAAGACTCGTTTGACACAGTTTTTATGAATCATGACTTCAATATGCAATGGAAGATTATGTGGATGACTTGGGGAGTTATCATATTCCTCTGAAAATGATAGGTAATGTGGTGAAGTCAAATGACCAACCATAGATTAAAACCAATCCAAATCCAAGTCTTTAGGGACATTGGAGTTTGACAAAGATTTATCTAAGATCTCTCTATGAGCTGGAGAGATTTTGAGAAATTTAAAGATTGAAATTTGTGTGTTGGTTCTTTGCAATTGCTTGATGATGCTATATTCCATAGCATGGGACAAAGCCAGTTGTTTAGATTGAGATACCTTGGAGGCACTCACATTTAATTGTTTTTTGGTGGGCATCCATTGTTTGGGTGTCATTGGTTGATTTTGAGATGAGGAGGAGTTAGAAGATCCTCCTTTGCCCAAGGTGACCTTTTCTTGCACTTGGGTCACGACGTTTGTTGTTTCAGACTCTTGCTTATTAGTTTTGACAATGATAATGTTACAGTACTCAGGAGAGACTGGTTCAATCATGTGGATTACCTTATCATTTGGGGTGTTGTATGTGTGATTAATCCTAGCTCCCTATTTAGAAGATTTGGCTTTCTCATATTTAGGCAAGGGATCCTTAAATGCCTTATGATCAGTGTTTGTTGCATGATTGTATACTATGATGGTTTCACTATCAATGAGGTCCTGGATTTCATGTTTTAACCTCATGTAGTTCTTTGTTGTATGTCCCTTATTTTTGTGATATGCAAAGTAATAATTGTCTCTCCACCCTTTTGGTTTTATCTCTGGTTCATATGGCTTGGATTTATCTGGCTACGTGATCCATTTGTTAGCCAGTAGAGTCTTAAGGATTGATTCATAAGATTCACCTAAGGGATCGAAGTCCCTCTTTTGTTTAACCCATGGTTTCTCCTTCATAAGGTTACTCATTCCTTTGGAGGATGATTTTGTGTTATCTTCAGCAACTTTTATGGTTTTTGAGTTTCTTGTCAAATTGAGTATTGCTGGTTTGGGTTGGGCAGTAACATTATTGAATACCCCATCATTCACTACATGCTTGTTCTTATTCTAGTATTTGGTCTTATCTTTGGAACTAGAGTTAAATTTTGTTTCTTTTGAAAGGGAAACTTCACCTTTCTTTACAAGCACAGTTTCAATCTTCAGTGCATTCTTCACAAGTTGATCAAAAGTAGAAAGATCTTGCATCTAAATTGGGTAATTATACTCATTGAGTAATGCGTTGGTAAAGATATCCATCTTTTCAAACTTAGGAATGAGTCATGGATATCTAGAAAATACTCTTCTCCATCACTGAAGAAAATTCAGGAATGATTCTCTGATTTGTTGTTGAATGCTACATAATTCGATCATAGACACGAGATTTTGTATGTTATATGAATATTGTTGTAAAAATAGATTCATCAGTTTGTCAAAAGTTTTGATCCCTGTGGGTAACTTTGAAAACCACTCCATAGCTTGACCACCTAAGCTTCATGGAAAGAGGCAAATGAGATACGTTTTTTCATGCCTAAACTTTGTACATAGGGCACATAATTCTCGAATGTGGTCTTGTGGGTCATAATGACCACTATACTTGTTGAATTTTGGGATTTCTACTCCACGTGGAAATGGAGGTAAGTGTAAACTTGTATCGAAAGGAAATGGAAAAATGGTGTCCGTAGAGAATTTTGTCAATGGTTTCTCCTTTTCTTGTTTCATTGTTTATATTTCTATTTGCAAAGCTTGAAGATGTTTGGTTAACAATGTTATAGGAGTTTCCTCCTCTTTAGAAATGATATCTTCCACTCTATAATGAGAGGGAAGTTGGGCTCCTTGTTCAGCCAGTTCTAAAAAGTATTGATCTTTGTCTGTGTTCATGATAACCTTCATGACTTTGAGGAAGGCTTGATCGTGTAGGCATTTGTTAACTTCCTCCTCAAAGTTTTCAGGATCTTCAAACTCTAGTATTTCAACATCATGATCATTTTCTCCAGACATGGTCGAATCTGGTAGTCTGTTGCCAAGAAAGACTGACTCGTGTGTAGTGTTTAGTTGTTCCTCAAAAAGAGGGTTTTTGGTTAGCGGAGGACACTGTCCTTCCGTGTAAAGTGTTATAGAAGAACTCCTAGTTTGTACTGGCATTAACTAGTTGATTCATCTAACTAGCATTGAGGTAATGTCTAAAGTGTTGACTAAGTCCAAGACTAAGAAGACAAAGAGATGATGTCCAACTGAAAAAGCAAAGCAAAGACTCTTATCTTGAGTCAAGGTTAATGAACCTGCTCTCACAACTTAGGATATGGACAGCGTGAACAAAGATGATCAAAATAAAAAATCACTTGGAATAGCACAGTGAAATCAGTCCTCGGGACAACAACAAGTTAGACTGTCAACAAATTGCGACCAATGACAAACTAGTAGTGATGTTGTGAGAACACAAATATTGTGAAAATTTGGACAGAACCTTCATGACAAAATACCAATTTGGACAATAATTCGACTGATTTTTTAGAGTTTTGACACTAGATGCAGAAACTTGGACAAGAGTTTGACAGTTTAACACCTAAGAGTGTAGATTTTGAGTTGTTTGGCTTCTATTTTGATGTTTCACTCATGCAAGACACCTTAAGAATAATGTTTGTTGTAAAAATAACATACACACCACAATCCAAGGTAAGCCAGGGCAATATCTGCTGAATTCCCACTTGAACCAAATTTCAGCCACCCCTACTCATAGCGGACAACTTAGAAGCTTGGAGGCACAGGCTCATCCTTACAAGGCTCTCACTTCTCAGGCACACCAAGCTTTGAATCCCAAGGGTAATCACTTCCCAAGGCACCATTGTCTTTATTAAGAGACGTAAAAATGTGGGACGTCTTAGTCGGTCTCTAACCTTTTGTGCCAGTAGATAGAGGGATTTTTGGTCACTAGAACAAAGTTTTTAGTCAGGGCATCTGTTCAGGTGGCTATACGTGCAACAAATTAGCCCTATTAAGGAGGCCTCCCAACCTATAGAAGTTAAATTCTGTAGGTTTGTATGCACACTAATACATTTGAGGTCAAATTTTAACCTTTATTTCGTCTAATTTTCTAGTAATACTGGTCGAATGATCCATAAATGTTTTCATCGCTATTTTTCTAGTCGAACATTTGGCACAATGTACTTAAGGCCAAATGTTCTACGCCACACTTGGTTGAAATTAACATCTACAAATGACAATTTTATTCGTCGAACTGTAGACTAATGTCTGTCAAAATGTTTGACCGATACGACCAGGATGCCAAACCCATGACACTAAATTTTGACACAGAATGGTCGATAGATAGACCATTTTATGTTGAACATTAGACCAATGTCTGTCGAAATGTTTGACCTATCCGACCAGGATGCCAAACCCACGACACTAAATTTTGACATAGAATGGTTCATAGATAGACCATTTTGTGTCAAATGTTAGACCAATGTATGTCAAAATGTTTGACCTATTTGACCAGGATGCCAAACCCACGACACTAAAGTTTGACATAGAATGGTCGATAGATAGACCGTTTTATGTTGAATGTTAGACAAATGTATGTTGAAAGTTTGACTAGCTGATTCAGGTACCATTGGGGGATATTATTTCACTATTATTTATGGAAAATTATCTCTCATTATTTTCTTCTGGGTTCATATTGCCAGGTGTGGACTTTCTTCACAGGCAATTATTTGGGCTATAATAATATAAAATGTAAACATAGAAGCATTAGTAGTATCTTGTATATAATAAAAAATAATAAAATATTACAAGATTATTCCAATTGATGGATCTGAAACTAAAAATTCAACAAACCAGTTTTATATTAACTAAACAAAACTTAAGGAATCCAAGTCAACTATGTTTTAGAAAGAACAAATGTATTAAAGACAGAAATATACAATTGTTAAGGTTTGTCTGAATATAAATAAAATTTTAACGCTGGATAGCTGGCATAACATTATGATGAATGGATTGTAGAGCATATGGCCCTGTTGGTTTATAACATTCATGCTTCTGGCAGCCATGATTGCACAAATTGGTACAACTCCAACCCCTTCTTTGTGTTTTTCTATCAGTTTGTCATAGATTTTTCATAATATATTTCTTTTTCTGCATTGTTTTTACTTTTGATTATATTGGTGGCAGCCGCAACCTTTGAAACTAATGCAGTGACAGAAAAAATCACTATTCCTAGAATACAATCAGAGAATAATGATTTACTAAGAATTAACAACACTGAGACTACCCTAGTTCAATAGAATGGAGTAACTCTTATTGAGCAAATGTCATCAACTTACTTTTGCATGCCTCCCAAACACCACATTGATCCTTGCATGATTACTGTCAATCTTAATGGTATAGCTCATTTAATCTTCTCCAAACTAGGGATCTAAATATTTGTTATCAAATTTCAAGGAAAGCCACATAATCATAGATGAAATATTTTATCATGGTAAGTAAAGCCACATTTATACTATTAATGATCTTATCACTAATATTCATCCACATTATACCATATATTTAGAGCTTGAAAAC
>MU228364.1:1082988-1103302 GCA_018584345.1 Thuja plicata | reverse complement strand
CTGAATATTCAATGTAAGATATCATTCAAAAATATTGTAGTTGATTGACCAGAAAAATCATTGTCAAGCATTGTGCATACTAATTCCTCTATGCAATAATTTTTTTAAAATAAAATTTATTCTTACAAATGTCAATATTTCAATAAGATTACTAATGTCTATTTGAATAACAAGAAGTACAAAATCAGAATTTCCATTACAACTTACTGCAACAATCAAGTCTTGCTTTTCTCTATTTGACGTTGCGTGAAAAGGTGGATACCTGACATTTGAAAGTAAAATTAAACATACCAAAGTTAGAAATAACATTGTTTCAATAATAATGCACTCTAGTCAAGTGGGCAATAATAGAATTGCTCACAAAGTGTGTCACAAACCATCCACTAATGTTTGCAAGGTTAGAATCTTCACTAACCTCAATGTCAAATTTTCTTTATCCCATTGTTCTGTAGGTCATCTATTGCTTGACTTGTAACTGCCACCAAGGTGCAAAGTAAATCTCAAACTTCAATACTTAACTTTTAACACTTCACCCCACCAACCTACAAGGGTTGAGATGTTAATAAGTTAGCTCTTGATGTAGGAGCATAGGGAGATCCAAAAGTCAAGGAAATTCAATAGAGTGGCCACATAAAAAAATTAACCCACCATCCCATGGGACTCACTACATTCTTTAATAAAGATTGTGGGAGTGTGAGGCAACATTCTAACTTAAGACCAATAAATGAGCATGTGGAGACATTGGTCAGCTAGGGTGATAGGGGAAATAAAATTAAAGTCTAAGAAGGAAACATAACTTAGGGGATAAAAGAGTTGATCAGGAAAATAAAAAAGTTCAAGGCATGTGGTCGGTTAGACAACGAAAAAATGACCTAAGTGATGACTTAAGAGATTTGTGACCAGGAAAACATGTCAATTCAATAATAGAACATTCAGGCACATGGACACTAATATTTAAGGCTTTTCTCAAAATTTAAAGGCAAAAGACAAACCTTAAACCTAAAATTTGCAGTCTTAATTGTTCGTTGTTTCTCTTTTTATATAATAAAAAACATGTGAATAAAGATTGATTCAAAGTACTCCCACAAAGGGTGAACATTTGAATAAGACGCATAAGAGAGAGATATGTAAAGATCTTGACACTAGAGGTACTTTATGATGTATAATTTGCAAGCACCATGGTTCTATAAGGAAAATCTTCCATAAATGTTTGAATCATTAAACACATATTACACATTGCACTCTAGACCGACTATTGACATGTGGCAAGATGATATTTGTCTACACTTCTAAATTAACTATTGATGCTTATTTGCATTTAAAATATATGTGATTTTAAATATCTATAAATTTGGATTAAAACAATTAAGTTAGACTAGTGAGATCCATTGATACTAGTATATTAGATTTGTCCATGGATGACATGTCACAATATTTCTATCCACTTTAGCAGTTAGATCAATGGTTGATGATTATTTGCTAATTCACAGCTGTTTCTTCCACTAATCCTCAAATACCTAAACAAAAATAGAATGGTTTACTTTTAGTCTATTAGAACTATGGCATTACTGACATTGCCTATAAATAAGATATCTACAATCTGTATATATCCAACTTGAAAAATTATCAACCTTGAAAAATTCACTGCAATAGACAGTCGTGTGAGTTAACTTCATCAATAGATAGTCATGGGACTATAAATTTATTTATAAGCTCAATCACAACGCCTAAAATATTTATAATGACATCATAGATAGAGAGAAAATAGAGAGCCTTCCAAATAAATCTTTATCATGATCTTGTACCAAATAGCAAAGAAAACTTATAGATGAAATCCTCCACAACAAGGAGTTGCATATAATCATGTTGTTATACATACCCTGAAAGTCTCCAATGCGGAGGGGTCTGTCTTGTTGACTGCAACTACATCTCCTCCTTCATTTTCTGCAACTGCATAGGTTCCCAATTTCACAGATTTCAATTGAATCTGTGTTCCATCCTGAACCAATACAATTTAACATATGTAAATTCTGAAGAGTTGCACTAATGCCCTTCTCTGCACTAAAGAACTTGAATAATAAGTACCAGTAAATCATTGTCAACAATGCCATCAAAGAGCGAGGGTTTGATCCATCCTTCAATGTTGAGCTGCCCTCACAAATTTACAGCCAGATGTTTTTCGGTGCTATTTGCAAGCCTCCTCCCCTGTGGTATCTTCCTTCCACCCGCGTCTACAACAATGAACTTGTTGAAACCCTTCCTCCCGCGCGTGCCTAAAACAAAATGAAAAATGAAGTGAGTTCATTCACTTTTTTTTTTTAATATCCTGATTTGGTCGAAGTTCCCACAATAAATTTAACTGGTGTCGAAAGTTAGACCAAATCGGGACATAAACAAAAAAAAAGAGAACATCACAAGCCAAAATGGCCTATGGTCAAAAATTGACCTCAAATGTATTAGTGGCACCACAAGGGTACTGAGGGAGATCTTCTGTCGGCATAGTGAAATTGACACCTGCTCACTGTGAGATTAATCACAATGACATTTTTATATACCAATTTGGAAGGGCTTGGCTTTAGCCTGTTACCAGTTGAGAAATTTCTCACCGGCTTTGTTAAAGCTCTCGGGAGGTAGCCACGCTAAAATATTTGCATGAATTTCTCTTAAACCCAAGGTCTGCAAAGGTGAGGGGAGAGGATAAGTTCATGCAATTCTTTGGGATTACAAACCTAGAGAACACTTCAAACACATATAAGCAAAGTGATTCTTTTTAAGCACCAAATCTGAAGTGTTATTTAACAACAAAACACAGACATGATAGTTTTGGAAGACACACAAAGTCTTTGACAAGCATCCTGCATCAAACTCATTAATAGTTTATGATTTGTTCTTCATTTACAATGTCCTACAAACCATTGTTAGGTTGTAATCAAAGATAAGCATCAAGAACAACAAAGCCAAAGATTGGTCAACATTAGAAAAATTAGAAAATCAGAAAACTTATTGCATATTTAGAAAGTAGATGAAAAATCATGCAATTTCAAAAAATATTTCACTCAAAAATGTTACCGTATCAGCCTGTACGAGGCTCCAAAAGCTGCAAAATAGAGGATTAGACATGCATAGTGATCAAAACCTACACTTTTTGATAAATCTGGGAACCAAAATCAGAAAATAACTCCAACCCAGTAATCTTCAAGAAATTCTACCCAAAATCAAAATACATTGCACTCAATTTGGAGCAAAAATGAGCGAGATATGATGGTTTGAAGTTAGACTGCAAATTTGAAAGCTCCAATGGTGAAGGCAGAGAGATTCAATCCTTGTTGACATCAGAAAACTGTGAGGTTAAATTTGACAGTCAGGAGGCCGTCGTAGAAAGCCAATATGCCTATATTTTTTACAGTCATATGGGCGTCAAATTTAAATTAACAAAATTTCCTATGTGGCAATAAAAAATGGCTAGATACCCGCGTGTCGATGATGTTGTAGGTGATGTGTCCTATGTGCCACATGTCTATTTGTTACTTGCCCCTTTGGAGGGTTGAAGGAGGTGGCAGATGGTTGGGGCCGAGCGGAGCTCGAGCGCTAGAGAAGTGGTGGAAGCAGGCTGGGGAGGGAGGAGCGGGCTGGGCTGCGCTGCACGGGGGTGAAGGCTACTGCGGGTGGTGGTGGTTGGTGAAGCAGGTGGGCATGGTTTGAGCAGAGGGTTTTGTAGGCAGAGGAGGGAGGAGAGGTGGCAGAGGCTATGGGCAAAGGGGAGCTGTGAGCGGAGGGAGGTGGGGAGATGGGAGGTGGTAGAGGCTATGGGCAGAGGGGAGTTGTGAGTGGAGGGAGGTGGGGAGAAGTGGTGGAAAGGTGTGGGATGTTTAATCCCACATTCATGGGGCATGGGGAAAAAACTTTGTTTTTATACCAAGTCTGAAAGTATACAAAGAAAGCAGCGTGCTAGGTGGCAATGAAATTTGTGTTTGGACTTGGTACTAGGAAACCATAGATTTGGATGTAAAATAGGAAATGACATATTTGAGTGTAGAATAGGAAATTAGAAGAGGGTAATAGGGTCAAGCCCTAGGAATTAGTTTTTTTGAAATTTTGCCTTCTACCTTAGTCTGGGTGCAGACAAAAAATCTATCTCGATTCTTGTGTAGAGGGTCGTACGGCCAGTTTGGGCAAATTTTCTTTTGCCACAGATTTGATTTTTGGCAGGTATAGGCAAGCTTATAGTCGTTCCAAACCAGAATGACAATCCAGATGCGATGGTGGAGTCAGATTTGGCTTAAGAGGAGATGTGGATAAGATTTGGCTCAAAAGGAGGTTCGAGCCCCACGATGGGCACCAGAAATGTGCGTGTGAAATTGTGTCAGATACCTACAGCTGCAAACACACACTTCAATGAACCATTACAGGGTTAGTTAGAAAATGAAAAAAATAGATACTGAAATGCCCAAGGCTAACTGACATCGGCTCATTGCCTTCTAGTAGGTAGGAGTTTGAATCTTTCTCGCAGGCCATTGCAAGAAACAATGACTACACTAGATCCTAAATGAAGGATTTGAAAGCTAAATGAAATGATTATTCTATATGATATGCAAATGCAAGATTGATTCTAAAACTAATGAAATGAGATTGATTCTAAGCACCAATATTGAAATGTTTTTGTTCTTTTCAAAGCCCAAATTGAAAGTGCTCTAGATTATGAAGTTTGCATGCAACTAAAAACAAAACTATTAACAAATCTAAGTAAATGAAACTAAGAATGCAAAATGCTTGAATGCTAAAAAAAATATAATAACGATAGTTAAAACTGGGATCCTTTGTGAAGGAAATGAAGCTCTCTTTTATAGAAAATCTCTCCCAAATCGATGGACGAGATTAGAGGAAATGAGTGGCTCAGATTCAATTTGAGGAAGCACAATCCATGTGCAAGCAATTTGATTGGTCGAAAGATTCAGTCTTTTTGGAAACTTCCAAATTGATTTTTAGTTAACAACTTTGTTTCCAAAATGATAAATACATAAGATTAAGTTAACTGAATATAACAGATTTGTTTCCAAAATGAGAAAATATAATAATAAATTAACTGAATAAAATAGATTTATTTTCAATTCAAAAATTAGATGACATCATATGCATTTTTAAATATATAATTGATTTTAAATGCACATTTTGTTTTTATTAATTAATTTAATTCCTTTTTGAATTTTATTGACAATTTAGTAATTTTATTTAATTAATATATTAGAATATCAATTAAATAATTAACTAAGGTTTATTTGCCAATATATTCTATTTTTAGGAATTAATTAATTAATCAAGTATGATGATTTATTAGGACCTAGGATTCAGGTTAGATTAGCTTGAAATTGATGAATTGTATGTTTGGTTTAGGACTTAGAATTATCAAGATTATGGTTTCTTGATATGAGGCTAAGATTAGGGGTTTAGGGTTTAGCTGACCACTTTTAGGTCATTATAGTATGAGAATATGAGAACTCATACCAAAAATAGAATGTTTGAAATCTGAATATGAGAGAGAAACGATAAGAGAATGAGACAAAAGAGACAATTTCAGCCCCACGGGGGGCATCATAAATGTGTGTGAAAAGTGGTTGGATACCTGCAAGTTGCAAACACACACTTTAATGAATCATTGCATTGCTATCTATCAAAACATGGAATCAAGCATAAACTAAACTAGACAGGTGAAACTAATTCATTGCCTCCTAGTAGGCAGAAGTATGAATCTTTCTCTCAGATCACGGCAAGATCCAATGACCACACCTGGACTACACGAAGGATTTTGAAAGTTGTGATGAATCTAAATGCAAATGCAAGTTGTGATTATTCCAAACTAATTAGAGTTAATTTTAATGCTCCAAATTGAAATGTGATGATTGATTTTAAGCCCAAATCAAAATGTGCTCTAAGTTATAAAGTTTGCATGCTTGAAAGTAAACTAAACAATTAACAAAATAATTAAACAATTAAAAGCTAAGAATACTAGAATGCTAAAATGCTGCAGAATAATGATATCACAAAAGTTAGGATCCTTTGTAAAGGAAAAGAGGCTCCATTTTATAAAAATCTCTCTCGAATCGACACTTGAGATCGAAAGAAGAAGAGTGGCCTAGATTCGATTTGAAGAAGCACAATCCATGTGCAAGGAAGATGATTGGTCGAGAGAGTCAGTCGACTGAATTGACTGATCAATCATTGAGGAAACTTCTAGAATCAGTTCTTAGTTAACTGACTGTTTCCAAAATGAGAAATAGACAAGAATTAGTTAACTGAAGATACCTTGATTTTTTCTAATTTGAGAATCAGTTAACTAAAATTGATGACATTATATGCATTTTTAAATATTAAAATAATTCCAAATGCATTTTTACTCAACTTTATTAATTTAATTTCTTTTAGAATTTTAATTGACATTTTAGCAATTTATTTAATCAATATATTGGAGTAACAATTAAATAAATAACCTAATGTTTATTTGTCAATATAATGTGATTCTAGGAATTAATTAATTAATCAAGTGCAATGATTGATTAGGACCTAGGATTCAAGTTAGATCAAATTAAAGTGATGAATTGCCTATTTGATTTTAGGACTTAAGGTTAATCAAGATTAGGGTTTCTTGATAGGTGATTGAGAAGGGGGTCTAGGGTTTATGTGACCACTTTTAGGTGATTACAAGTTGTTGAGATTTTGTGTGTTTGTTGTAGATTTGGTGTTGTCCACATTTTGGCGATACAAAGGTTGTTGGCCTATGATCCTTCTAGCAAAAGCTTAGTGAAGGGGTTTTGTTGGGCGCATTTCTTCTGGTTGAGGCTTGGGATTTTTAATGATTTATATCTCCTATTATAGAGGCACACGACTTTAGTAGAGGAACCTAATCCATTTTTTGTTTAAATTAATGACATTCTAAAGGGGTAGCAAAGTGCATAAAAAGTAGGGTTGTGACCATGTTAATTTCATGCATTACTCGTACATGAAAAATATTTCCTTTTGATAAATTTGTTAAGAGACTCTTGGTTTATAACATAGTGGAACAAACTAAAATGTATAATGTGTAGGAATCATGTATTTATGATAGGTACATGCTTCCCAAGGTGTGTGTAAAGATGTAATATGACATATCTTATATAGTTAACTTAAATGTTGTTTGTGTTAGAGCAATTAAAAGATATTATCTAATTATTTATTAATTAGGTTATTTAATTGCTTTTTCACTAAAGCTAAACTTACTTTCTTTATTCAACTATAGCTTGCTTTTCTAACTTTAGTTCAACTATGGTTGAGCTAATTTGACTCTTAGTTTGTATTGCTTTAGTTCTCCTAAATTTTGGATTAGGACATCTTTTGATTTCTATAAATCCAGTTACTAATTCATTGTAATTGCATATCTCTTATTTCGTTTGTGCAATCAATACAAAATTCTAGGGTTGTTATCGAGCATATTGTCTTTGTTTGATCTATTTTGTGTGATACATGTTTTTGCCTATAGATTAATCGTGGCTCATGTGGTTGTTATCATTAACTCCTACATGGTATTAAAGCTCTAGATATGTCAAGTTTTTATCCACATGCTTGAGGGATCCAACTTTGGGTGAATTTTGTGTGTGCAATGAGCTCAAACCGAGGTTGTCATCACATCCACAGTGTTGAAAAACCCTAATATCATCTATTAATTCATTAAAATATGAACAATTAAAAACTTGGGTAAAATAGGCTAATGACACAAAAATTGAGACAAAATCTAGGGGTAGCTAAACATTTTGTAAAATTTTTATTAACTTTAGGAGCAAAATGGGTGTAAGTTTTTTTCTTAAGTTTTCCATTTTTGCAAACTTTCTATTTTGCAGAAAGTTCCATTTTTAAAATATTTTATTTTGGCCCTCTTTAAACCCTAATTGACCTACCTTTCATTTTTTGACCATAACTTGGTCATTCGAGCTTGAAATTGGTAATATCATATAATGTTGGAAAGATGGTTCTGTGTCGATTTACTTAGAGTGGTGGTTTGATCAAATTATGTACTAGGCCTCTATAGTTAGCCTTCACTTTGCACTTCTAGAGCAATAACTTGCACATAGGAGCTCAGTTTCTCAACTTTTTCACATCATCGAAAAGCTCTTGGAGTCGTCTATCTAATCCGCAATCAATTTATTTTTTTCATTTTCACTATCTGCTCAATTACTTGGATGATTTAGCATTTGGGATGGATATGTTTGTTGGATAGTGTTGTATTTGATGTGTTCTATGTGTGATGAGTATTTTGGGATTTGATTATTTCATTTGAAGAGGTATTATGGGTTTTTCTACATTCATCCTTTTGTTATATTCATGTATATGGATGCATGAAGATAGTTTTTTGTGTTACCAATATTTTATTTTCTCATACGCATTTCCTTTACTTACCAAAAAACAACTTTCTATTCTCTACAATATTTACATTTAACATAAGATCAAGATTTCCTTTATTGAGTAAATCGACCAAATTTAACTTCAATTTGTAAGAATATGTTTTTTTCAAAAGAGCAAAAAGATTATTCTATGTTTATTATATAGAAATGGAGGAAATTGTAGATTACATTCCAAATAAAATTGATTATAAAAAAATATCAAATGTGTAGACAATATTTTATGTATTTAAAGAATAAATTTACAAATTATGAATATAACAAATGATATATCAAATTATATGTATCCTCTATATACACATATTATACTAGTGTCTAACATGTCACATTATATATAATGTTTAATGAGATAACAATTGCATCACCTTATTCATCAAAAAAAATTTATTGCTACTTGTAGTCTTATGATATGAAAAAAAAAGGTACTCATCCATGGAATCATTAGCTATAGGTAAATCTTAATGGTTTATTAGTGAATTTGAAAGATTTTTAATGACTATTTTTATGATTTCTAGAAAGAAATTAATGTATTTTTTTTTATAATACTTGAAATTATATGTATCTTTTATTTTAACAACTATATAATAAAATAAATTGTGAAAATATTTATTATTCTAAAATTTATTAAGAATTGTCATGACTACTAAGTAAAAATATAAAATATTTTTAAATTTAAAATAAGGAGAAATTAGGAAACAAGAATATTAAGAAATAGGTTGGAATGTAGAAATATATGTTTATAAAAATATAAATTAATATAAATATTTATTTATTTAAATTTTATTTATAATTTAAATCTTAATTATTATTATTTTTTATATGCATCGAGTTTTTGTTATTTATTATTTTTCTATTTTGTAAATATTAGAAATCAAATTTAAGTGATGTAATTAAATTTTGACATTCTGTTGTGTGAATATTTGATAGGTCATTTTACAATAAGATTTATTTTATTAACCATCTAAATTTTTTAAAGTGTTCTCTTTGCTTTCCATTTAACATTTCCTTAGATTGCTATAAAACTTACTCTTCTCTTCATGTTATTCTTTTCCTTGACCAACTTAACATTGTAAAATATCATTTTTTCCTTCTTGAACAACATTCTACAAGCTATTCAGAAGCTGAAAGACAATGTGAAGACTATGCAGACTCAGCTAGAGGAATCTGAGAGCTTCCTGAAGACTTTGTCTTGATCTCGGTGTTGGTGGCTTTTTTCTCTGTTTCTCTTCCAGCGTCTTTTTTATTTTTTGCTTTGTAGGTGCTTAATGTTGAATCTGGGATTTGTCCCTTTGTAGCCTGCATCTTTCCTTGGGGCAGCTTGTTGTTCTCTGGGTTTTCATGCCCATCTCTCTTCTCTTTTGTTAAAGGGTTTCAGGGTCCCTTCAAAACCTGTTTTTACCGTAATCAAAAACATTCTACAAGCTACATTTACAAACACAATTATGGGAAAGGCACCGGTAGTGGCTATAGCTAACTTTGCGTGTTCAATTGAGGTACCAAACGATGTCGGGTTTCAATGCTTTTTTTTAAGTTGCTTTTGCATGCGACGTAGCTGCTTAAAGCTAAGGTTTCAGCATAGAAAACGCTATGTGCGAAGGGGTCAAAAAGTGGTCCAAAAAAAGTGTTTACCGATACTTGACCCCATTACACCAATAATTATTCACTCAAATCACCAGTAGTGGTTCATAATTAAGCCAATCATGGGTCAAAAAATCACAAAAAAATCTAGTAGTGATTCAATAAATCACTAGTAGTGGTGCACAAATGAGCCAATCATGGATAAAAAAAGTTAAAAAATGACCAACTATTGGTATAGGTGCTATGTCCACTACTGGTGCCTTTCCCCTATCTTAGCTCTTAAATCTTCACTTCCATCATCCTCAATTCCAACCTTATGAATCCAACCTCAACCCAACCTTATGAGTCTAACCTAAACCCCAAACTTACAAGTCCTAGCCCTCCAACCATACTAGTAAAGTCTTGTGTTCAAGCTCTTTTAATATTTAATGTATACTATTTAGGAACTAACTATTAATATTTATTTCAAACAAAATTCCACCAAAAAGAAATATTAAGAATATAGTGAATAATTAATAAAAATGATGAATTTTTAAACCCTAAAAAAAATAAAAATACACATTTTATACTCCCCTTCCACAAATTTTCCCTTACCTTTGTGCATTTTCCCCTACCCGTTGCACAAGGTGGTTAGAACCAGAGACTCCCAGCACACTCAGGTACTTTAATTTTCGACGCTGTCAGGCAGGCGTGATATTGGCGATGGTGAAAACAGAGCGCCTCCTTCCAGATTCAAAGCAAAGGTCATTGCTATTGTTATGAGAATAGTTCGAAACATGATAGACATCGACGCCTTGAATGAGGTATTCCTCTGTTACAAGTGCCATATTAAATTCTTAATATGGATTGTTAAATTTGTGTCAAATAATAAACTGTTGGTGCAGTTGGTATTGATGAAGCAGAAAGGGCAGATAATCTACGCGGGCCCTTTTGGTCACCATTCGCAAACCCTAATTGATTATGTTTAGGGAATTTAGCGAGTTGCCAAAATCACATAGGGTCTAAACCCTGCCACATGGATGCTCAATGTTACCTCACGCGGAGCCAAAGCACGCCTTGGAGCTTATTTTACAGACATTTATAATAAATTGCTCCTCTTCAATGTAAATAATCTTTTCACTGGCAATCATGTTTTTCCCAATCATGAAGATGAGTTGAAGTAATTTAGGGTTTTCCCAAACGTGAATTCTTCAAACGGCCATAATTGGCATACATAGTTATCAATTTGGTAGCTACAAAAATGTCTTGGCTCTACCCATCGAGAAAAAATACGGGCATGCAATAACCTTGTCAGAATGTCAGTGTAATACGATTATACATTAAACTGTAATCAGAGCGGCATCGGGGTGAGGTCCTTTTCCTCTCTGTTGCAGAGATTTTCTTTTCTGCTGCCTCTCTCTTCGTATTCAAAGGAGAATGGGAAGAATAATAATTTTCTTTCCATTCAGGAGGTAACATCAGAGTTGTTTTGAGGTAAGGGATTTTTTAAGTGACTTTTCCTCAAGTGGGTTCTTACTTTTGCATGAACCATCTCCATTATCAAAGCGCTCTCATGGTCACCTAGTTTGGTGTTGAACATGAAAGATGGTCTTGGCTCTTGGATGAAGCACTTGAGCTCTTTCCTCTGTATTGATCATTTTATTTTGTAACATATATTATACTAGCTTAGACATGAATTCCAAAGAGATTGAGCCCGTCATTTTACTTTTATGTTCCCAAAACCCTGATAATTGATATCTCATGGAAGGTATCTTTGGATGATCATACAAGTCTAGTGGAGGCAAGCAAGAAGGTAGATGTGGTGATCTCCGCGGTGGGAGGGCCACAACTGATGGATCAGTTAAACATTATCGAGGCAATTAAAGAGGTTGGAACCATCAAGGTATGTAATAGTTCCCCAAGATTTGCTCAAAATCTGCGATTTGGCTACTTAAAATTCGCACAAACAGGAATTCTCAGTTATGTTGAAGACTTGGAAACAAAAATGGACTGTATTTCTTCCCAAACGGCTTAGTAAGCTAAGATTTTAGCATTTTTCCTGGGTGTTTTTTCTTCCACGTTTTTACCAGCTTCGTTTTCTCATGCGCAATTTGGACTTTTCTCTGCACATTTTGTGTTTAGGTGCTTAATACTGATCCAGCTAATAGGTTGAGACGAATGGCAATCAGGCGTGTCTTATAGCAAAAGGGAAACTTGTGAAACCATGCTAAATTATAAAGCACAAAGGGGGTAAAGTGGTAAGGAAAATGTTAAACTAATGCATGCCCACGCAAATCTGAGAAACATGTATTTGTACAGAGTGCCCTGGTACACGTGTATGCAAAATGTGGTAACCTGGAGGTTGCACGTAAACTGTTTGACAAAATTCCTCAATGGATGTGGTATCCTGAACACTTATTATTGTCCAAACATTCATAGTGAAGGGGAAATTGAAGCCCTGAAGCTTTTTTCATCAAATGTAAATCGAAGGCTTGAAGCTTTGCTGTTGTCCTGCCTACCTGACAACAGAACTATTGCTACCCTTATATCATAATTATCTGGGAAATGAGTGCGGCTAGCAATAACATTTTGTTTAATTATTACATGGCTGGAAATTTGCTTTTGTTCGGTAACTTTAGTTTAACTTTGGAAAAGCGGCCATAAGCTGTGAAGTGCCTCCATTAATGCTTGCTCTTCCCCCGTCACAAGCAATCCTTTCTCCACCTCGTCCTCTTCATCGCACTCTCCGTGCAGGTAGATGCGTAACTCCTGTGCTCTGAGAAAGTCTCTTTCGGAACGTTCTGTGAAGACACCTACCCATACCCATCTATCCTTTTCAAGCTTTATTGAAAAAGGGCGATCCCATGGATTGTGTATGTACAGTTTCTTTTGTGAAGAAAGACAATTTGTCACAAGACAAAGCATAAAGGCATCACCATTGGATGGTCCATTTTTCACCAATTTTGGACGGGACTTAATTTTGTGGTTGGAGATGGAGTCGTCAATCACCAGATTCGGAGACAGCAAGGAATCTACAAGTGAGGCCGCTTCAGGAACTGCACACGCACTTATTCTCATTTCATCTGGCCATATCAGCAAATTCCTTTCACTGCAGTCAGTCAAGGCACAATCAAATGAAAATAACTAGAAATTTTTAGCCCTAGAAACTATTACTACCTGTATCGTTTGAATGCAATGTTCAATAACCGATCCCTTGTTTGCACGGAGTTCCAGCTGGTGCAAATTCTGCAAGTGTTCCAAGCCTTCAATACCCGGCACCTCCCAGCAAGTGTCAACACTCAACTCCGTCAATCCCGTGCATTTCTCTATACCTTCAATTTTCTGAATTTTGCGGCAACCATACAACGCAAAACTTTTCAGAGAAATCGACTGTGCGAAACTCGGGATGCTCTTCAGCATTTCACAGTTTCCCAAAGATATTGACTCGAGCGTCCTTGGTATACCTTCCATTTTCTCAATTCTGGAGCAACCATTTACAAAAATTTCTCTGAGAGAAGATAATTGTGCGAAACTTGGAATGTTCTTCAGCATTTCACAGTTTCTCAAAGATATTGACTGGAGAGTCCTTGGGAGAGCTTCGATCTCCTCTAAATAATGATTATTGTAAACCTCGAGTCTCTCCAAGTCGGTACAACAATCTTCAGAAAATGAAATCTTGCTCACTTCTGTTTCTCCTACTCGTATACCCTTCAGGTTGCTTGATCCAAAAGATAATGATGATCCCCTGATTGGACATCTATTTATATTCACCTTCTTAAGATTACTCAGTTGCCTGATTGCTTTTGGTAGACGCTCCAGGTTAGGACAAATTTCAATTACAAGTTCCGTCAAAGAAGACAAATCTCCAATAGTGTCGGGTACACATTCCAGCACAGGACAACTTTGAATAGAAAGAAACTTCAAGGAACACAAACCTCCAAGAGAGTCGGGCAGACGCTCCAAATTAGGACATCCGTCAATGTAAAGCTTCGTCAAAGAAGACAAACCTCCAAGAGAGGTGGGCAAGCTTGTTGACAACACATTTTCTATCATCATCCATCCCAACCTGCTGAGTTGACCGATGTTATCTGGTAGCTCCCTTAAACTGGTTTGGCTGAAATCGAGCTCTCTCAAGAACACATTATTCCGATGTGACGAGGCAACTCTTCCAATTTTCTGCACCCACTGAGGAAGAAAAACTCGAGCTTTGTTATGCTTTCCAGAATGTTTAAGTCATCTGGCTTGAATGTGAGTTGACTACACTTGTTTAAATTCAGATATTCCAGGAGCGTCAGGTTTCTAAAAGAAACCGGCAAACTCCTCAATTCTGCGCAATGTTAGAAACTTAAATACCGCAGATTGCTGAAATTGCCAAAATTACTGGGTAGTGATTGCATTTTACACAAATCTAACACCAGGTGTTCCAGGGACTGGTGAAAACAAAATTCGTCTGGCAGACTCGTAACATTGTTGTAAGAAACGATTACCATCTTTTTCAAATATTTGAGATGTCCTATCGATTTTGGAAAACCTCGGAATTTTAGGCAATTAGAAATCATCAACTCACTTAACTGCACAGGGACCTGCAACACATTTCCGAGTAGAGAAATGTAACGATTAAAGCGAATATAAAATGATTGAAATATATATTTAAAGTAGGTAAAACGGACGCTACTTGCCTCGCCTTCATTCTCTCCCCACAGCTCTTCTAAGTGATGTTCCCCTCCCCATTGGTCTTCATAGAGTTCTAAAACCTTCAATTCTTGCAATGAAAGTGCTGAAGGAAAATTTCGCTGCCCAATTTCGAACCAGCGGAGCCAAACTAATTCTCTTGATAGTTCACCCATTACTTGATTGAAAGAATCACAACTAATCACTAAATATTTTAGTCCAACTAAAGAAGGTGAGAAAGACCAGATTCCCCTATTTGTTTTAACCTTAAGTTCTCGGTTCGAGCACCAAATGCGGAAATCAACCTCACCAGTTCTTCTATCCATTATTGGTCTGGTCGTCTGTGTACCCTAAATAGAAATAACATAAAATATTCAGAAAATAAAATAAAATAGAAAAATATAGTATTATAAAGTTCTACAAGCAAAACAAGACATGTGGCCAAACAAACCTGATAAGTAATCCCAACTAATCGATGCGGGGTTGCTATTATTCCATGAATGCCGATTCTGTTTGCATACAGGAAAAATATAAGATCAAAAACTTAAAAATAGAAGGCTAATACAGTGCCCAGCACTCGGATCAGTAAATTTTTTATGCTATTTGATTGTAAAATAAATCGAGCTAACCAGACTATCTTCTTATTGGTTTTCGAAGAGAAAATAGGAAATAAAATGAAGCGTCGCTGAAATTTCAACAATTTACACTAGTATTTTAACGTTGCATTTCATGAGGGATTCTGGAATGTACTCAGAACGTGACAGGCTAAAGAATTAATAGGGAACATATTTTTAAAATGAAACAGTACTGCTGCAGCATATCTTGTATCCATTAGCCTTTAAATTTGGTACATCTTATACATACAATTTTAAATATGCAAGTTGTGCACAAAAAAGTCTCCTGGTTATAATTGCAGAGCTTAAAATTGCATTGCTGCTCTAACAGAAGTTATGTCCCAAATAGCTAAACGGCATTACAGAATGCGACTCCGGCTGAACAAAATGGCAAAACAACAGACCTGTGTTTTGTTATGAAACGCAGCTGTTATAACAGACATCAGGCAGGGGCAAATTGACGCTGCAAGTCCCCAGAATGAGTTGCCTCCAGAATGAACAGCCTGCATAGCGAAATAAACATAACACGGTCAAAAAGGAATGATTTTACAATAAATAATGGATACACGGGAGATCAGAACGGTTTGTTTTCCATGATGTCAAAATATTTCACAGGTGTGAAAAAATATGTAAATAAGAAATATTTATACAGGGGCAGCTAAACTAACAACGGGCAACCATAATTGGGGAAAATGTGGCAAGCAAAGATTATGCGGTGGCTTCTTAACCATTAACAACACCTTCACTTCTTAGATAGCTCTTTAATTCTAAAATTAATAAAACTTTGTTGACCAACATTAGTATGTAACAATTGGTTAGTTATAAAAATAAAAGAATTAACTATCTTCATCTTTCTAATGTTTTTTATGAAAAAAAAAATCTTACTTCTTGATGAAGATTAATATGTGTAACAAAAATATAAAAATAAAAGAATTAACTATCTTCATATTTGTAAAGCTATTAAAAAAAATTTAAAAATTTAATCTTACTTTTTGATGAAGAATAATATCTGGTTGGTGCAGCCAAAAGCGGTAGGGTGATTGTTTTCTTGTTATGTCCCTTCCCAAATCTCTTATTTGGTCATGCATTCTTATATAATTGTAATCATCATATTCAACCAAACACTTATTTAAAAGCCTTTCCCAAGTGTGTAGACCACTTTGCCCCAATCCATTCCATATTTCAATTGGCAAAGTGTACTCTTCTTCAATAAAGAAATATGCAGCATCAAGAAACATCTCTTTTTCTTCATCATCAAGAGCATCATAACTTATTTTCAATATTTTCTGAATATCAATTGGTGATATTCTTATAATTTTATGCAACAAAGACTCCCAGTATTCTTTACGAGACTTTGTATAGAGTTGTGCACCAACTACCATGAGAGATAGAGGTAATCCATGACAAGCTTCTAAGAACTTTTCCACAAGCTCCTCGAAGCCATCCTTGGGAAAAGCTTGTATAAAAGCATGCCAACAAAAAAGTTGTTTGGCATATAATGGAGCAAGTGCTTTCATTTTATATACAGAAGTGATGTCCCAAGATTTAAGAACATCGTATTCCCTTGTAGTAACAATGATAAGACTACCCTTTTCAAATTTGTCTTTTACAATCAAAAGAGCATCCAATTGATCCACATGATCCACATCATCAAGAACAATCAATACTTTAACAGATCTCAAATGTCTTGAAAGAGTTTTCTTGCCGTCCTCGACATTGTAAAATTCTCCCGTTGGAAAACTAAGGTCACTAAGGTCACTAAGGTCTCTGAGCATTTCTTCATCGCTTCTTATATAACAAACCTTTGGTCGAGGCATCTCTAACATCAAACACAAAATTGGGGATCTTTGATTATACAACTCTTTTGCAAGGGTTGTCTTTCCAGAACCACCCATGCCCCAAATTCCAATTATTTGTACATCCTGATCACCTTCAACAGATTGCATTCTATTCATCTCAAAGTCTCTCACTATTTCTTCCAGACCTACTGGATGTTTTGCAACCTCTAATGATACATTTTTTATTTTTTTCACTACAATATTCACAATATTCTTCAGCACTCTATCCTCATCGCTGATCAAGTAAAAACAATGAAAAGTCAAAATACACAATTTATTAAGCAATGCCAAAAGAAAATGAAAAGAAACACATATTTGTTAAAAGAAGAGAAGGCAATGTATGACACTTGCTCTTTATTTTTTATAACTTCACCAGTATAAAATGAGACGGCGTGGAGTGTCTCCTTCCAGTCCTGAAGGTGTTCCAGGTATCTACCCTTCTGCTCATACTCCTCAAACGCCTTAGCATACACCCCTTTCCTCTGATCCACCCATCTAAGATCACTAGGATCTACATAGTAGAATATAGGAATAATTGTGGCACCAGATTTAACTATGAATGCTAGTTCTGCCAAACACAAGGGTGATTGGGCATAGCTCTCAGAAAAAATCGCTATACAAAGCAAAGCGGTGTTCATTGCTGCTGCTAATGTTCGGGGAAAGAAATCACCAGATTCTAACGCTTCTGAGTCCAAAAAAACAGAGAGTTGCATAGCAGTAAGAATTCCATAGAGAACGCTAGCTAGGGTGGATTTGACGTCTGGTCCACGATGGTTGATGAAGACATCATACGAGGGCCTTCTCAAGAGTTTTGAGGCAGAGGTAGGTGCAGGTGGTGCGAGTCCACCAAAAGCGTCCATAAGTTTCTCCTTTCCTTTACTCCCACTGGTAGAGGTAGACGCCATGGAACCGGGTTGCAGTGAAGGACGATGGAAAAATTAAAGCAGTGGATGCAGGCTCAGGGTTTGGAAGGTGAAGGGCTGAGTAACTGTTAAAAGCAGTATGCAGATTACGAAGATAGGAAATGATCAAAGAGGCTTGGTGTGATGGACGGTGAAACCCTCGGTATTTGTAGGAGAAGAGGGCATCAGTAGAAATCGCTATGAAACGAGCGTCGGAAAGAAATGTGGAGTCGCCTTGATGTGGAAGACAGCGTAGGAAATCAGGCGGAAGAAACACGGAACCGTGTCTCAATTGTTGGACAGCCGACTATCGATAGGCCATCATAATAAAGTGTTGTACATAATTTGCCGGCATAAACAATCTCTATGGACCGACGCTAAATCATTAATTGTTATTTCCTTATAAACTAGCAATGGCACCTTGGTGTGGAATGGGTACATGGAAGAGTAAGAATAAAATTGGTCTTTCTTGATGTATAGATTTGTCTAGTAAATGAAGTCAATATGACGTCATTTTAAAAATGAAGTTAATATGAAGTCATTTAAAAAATGAAGTCAATGAGAGACCATTTAAATAATGATGGTTTTTGTAAGTTAGAAATTTAGAGAAAAATCTGGTCTATTTGTGTAGTTTCTAAGAAAATTTAACAAAAGTGAAAAATTGAAACAAAGATCTCAATGAGAAATCGACAAATTGAACCACTCAAAGAGAATACTATTTATGTGTTGTGTCCCTTTTTGTACATAAGTCAAATTTATTAATTGTATAACTCTAAAAGAAAGCAACAATATTTCTCAATCATGCAAATTGGTAGACATTTAAATATTTGAATGAATTCTTCTTTACAATATTTGGACAATTGGGATAGTAAGATGAGATACAAAAATAATAAATAATTATATTCAATATATATTATATTTATATGTATGATTATTTATTATCTCTAATATACATTATTAAATATAAATATAATATATAATTTATTTATAATCTAAATAACATATCTATATCTATATTTATAATTTTATGATGTGATAATATGTAAAAAATATATTTAATAATTTATATTGTTTCACATTAGACATCATAATTTTCATCCATCATAAACATATATCATAGGAATCATATGCATAACATAACATAACATAACTCGTCAAGTGCGTCATACAACATAATAGTAACTCATTAAAGAGATCATGCATGCATGCGTCGCATAGATATCATAGACATCACCCATATTCCATATAGAAACATGATACATAACCATCATAATCTTACATCACATCCATCCTGTGTCATTACACATGTTAGCACATCATATCATAATAAATAATAAGCATATAACACATCCTAAATACACAACACATTAGATTCATCATAAACATGTAATCCATCACATATGTACCATAAATCACCATCCATCACATAAATAATAAACAGTCCACATTTCGCAAATAAACACAAAATATAAATTTGTTGCCAAAAGTCATGCTTCTTTTTCGTCGGAATTTCAATGAAATTTGCTTCTAATCTCCGACCAAAGTCATATAAGTCACGACAAACATTGGACAAGTTTGAAAAAAATAAAGAAAATGACACAATTAACCTCTTAATTTATGATGAAAAAAAGAAAACAAGGACATTCATCAAACGTTCATTCGATAATGCACATAAATGAGTTAGTGTTCTTTTGATTGTTCAATAATTTTAAAGCACCAAAAGTCTATTGCCTTGCATTGGTGTGCACTATGGAATGAAAAAATCCTTTTCTTTTTGCACATGTCTTTTCAGGGCAAAATATGTTTGAACTTATCCAAAACATTAGTGGTCTACAGAAAATGAATGCAATTTAACTCTTTCATCTTATCCCGCAAGAAAACTAAACGTTTCATGTTTGGAAATTGAATAACATTGACAAGGGATCAAATGAACACACCTTAACGAAAGTAGAGGAAAATTTGAAATCATAGGTAAACCATTAAAATAGAATTTAATGGTGGTGGTAGCGTTTACTAAAATTCTACACCCTTCTAGATGTTCAATCTGAGTCTAATTCACACCCAGATGTACAATCAACAATACTGTTGGTACTCCTAAATTTGGAACAAATTTGGAGTGACCATGTTAAATTTTTCGGATAAGCAAAAGTGAATACCCTTGAAATTTTGTGTGAGAAGACTCAGTGCCAGTGATTGAAAAAGGTGCTCGGATGATTTTCATAAGATACAAATTTGGAAGAGGCTTTAATGCCTTTCATTTGACATATGCAGTGGGTCCCAGCTCCTGATTTCCAGTTCTGACATGT
>MU228364.1:1011538-1055524 GCA_018584345.1 Thuja plicata | reverse complement strand
TTCACATGCCTCCTTTTCCCAAAGGAGTTGAACTTCCTAAATATGACAAATACTTGGGTACATCTGACCCTCAAGACCATTTGAGAGAATTTGGTGCTCTCTCCATGGAATTCATACATGATACAACATATCTTATGCGTCTTTTCCCACGTAGTTTGGGAGGATCAACTATGGAATGGTTTTCTAGACTACCAACTGGCATCAGAACTTTTGATGAAATTGCCAATTTATTTCTACAACACTATTCTCACAACATCCAACATCCGGTTCATATCCAAGATCTTTGCAACTTGAAACAAAATAATGGAGAATCCTTCTTGGCATTTCTCCAAATATGGAGACAACTCTATACACGATATTCTCGCAAGATACCTGAATCCAAAAACTTGGACATCTTTCTCGATAATCTTCTCCCCAACTTTGGGTATCAAGTATAGCTACAAGGTCCTCTAACCTTTGATGACATCTTTAAACAAGCTGTAAGAATCGAAACATTTATGATCAAGAAAGGAGAATTGACCTTACACAAGGAAAATAAACAAGGGTCTTCTTCCTCAAGCAAAGATAAGTCTAAATTTCCCAACAAGAATTAAAATGTTGTGAATGATGGCGTTGTAGACAATGTGACTCCTAAGCCTTCCAAGGCTGCCTTTAATCTCACTACCACGATGCAAGCGGCCAAAGCCACTGAAAAGGCTGCGACAGATTCTAAACCAAGTATTTCACAATTTTCTGGATCTAAACCTTGGGCTCCTAGGCCCAAGCGTGAATTCACTCCTTTAGGAGAACCTCTCGAGGTAGTTTACAAGACTCTTGTAGACAATCATTTTCTTACTCCATTGGATAATCCACGACCTTATGATCTGCAACCAAGACCCTCTTGGTGGAATGAATCCGCTTATTGTGATTTTCACCAAAACAAAGGTCATAAAATAGGTACTTGTTTTAAACTGCGACATAAAATTTAGGATCTCATCGATAGTGAGGTTATTGTTGTAGGAGGTCACAACAAAAATTCTGATCACCAAGCTTTCAAGGATCCATTTCCTCCTCATGGAAAAGGTGAATTATCTAAAGGCAAAAATACTGATGCTAAGGTCAACTATTCTTACACCAGTAGCGATAATGTCATTAATATGGTTGAACCTGTTGAACCTGTTGATACTGAATATTGTAATGTCATCATTCTCAAGGGAAAGGAAGATACTCCCAAGTCTAAAATGCCTTTCATTTTGCGAGGGTCTACACCTCAATCTTCTGAACAAGGATAGTCTCAAGTGAGCGCTAATGTTGTTACTTGAACTCGTGCTAAAATCATTCTCAAAGGCCCTGAGCCTTCTATATCTACATCAACTCAACCTTTAGACAAAGCTAAGGTTGACTCTATTACTAAGAATCCCAAAGTGGGTTCCTCATCTAATGCTACCAATTACATCATTCTTGATCAATTACAATGTACTTATGCTCAGATAACTATTTTTGAGCTCCTGAAAATCTCCCCTGCTCATGGGGAAATCCTGGACAAAGCCCTCACTGAGGTGAATGTCCCAAAAGATCTTGATCTCAACCGATCTCAATCTATGGTAGGTCACTTGACCTCCTCACATTACTTGTCTTTCTCTGAGGAAGATGACCATTCTTTGAGTCACCTGCATAATAACCCGCTGCACATTGAAGTCATGATTGGTCCCAAGCGTGTTCGTCATGTTCTCATAGATAATGGTGTTGGCCTAAATATTTGCTCTGCTAGTTTCCTTATTGAGTTAGGCTATGGCGAAGATTGCATTGATGCTCGCAAAAAGATTACTATTAAAGCCTATGATTAAGAAGAACGTAAATCCAAGGGGCTAGTTGTATTGCCAATTAGAGTTGGTCCTGTTGAACGAGATGTTATTTGTCAAGTGCTTGACATCCCTTTGGCATATAATATTCTGTTAGGAAGGCCATGGATCCATGAAATGCAAGCTATCCCTTCCACATACCATCAGTGCATTAAGTTCCCATTCCAAGGTTCTGAAGTGACTATACCTGCTAATACACGCTATGATTGCAATGCCCTCACAAAATCTGCTGACATCCTTGTGCCTACCAACAAAGAATCTATTGAACTTTTTGAGGATAAATTAAAAGAAATGGAAAAGAGTCTGACACTCAAAGAAGCTGATATGGGAGGATATCAGATTGAACCTGTCCTATCTATTACATCTTTGGCTTTATCTCCCCGGTCTTTTGGGAGACCTTCTGAGAGCATTAAACTTTCTATGGTTCCTCCTCCAACAAAGTATGGTGGCACCTTTGTACAAGCCACAATACCATTAGAAGAAGAAGCTGAAAACAAAGCTATCAAAGCTTGGATCTATAAAGGAGAAGACAATTCTGAAAATACTCCTCCTTATGACATAAAACCTGAGCAATATGGCAAAGGTTTATCTATTATGCAACGTTTTGGCTATAAAGGAGATGGTCCCATAGGTGCGAATCATAAGGGATTGATTGCACCACTTGAGGCTATCGGTCGCAAAACATGTGACTCTACAGGTATAGGCTTCCAGAAACTCACATTCCAACTGGGAATAAATAAGTTTGTACCTCGAGAAGATAAGAAACCAACACCTGAAGAAACACCTAAAATTGCAGATCCTGAAGACAACTCTGATGAGGATACTTTTCCTTATCCTATCCCTCCAGACCTGATAACATTCTTTGCTGAGCTAGATAACTTTGTACCATGTGTCAGTACAGTCGACACTGACAGTGATTCTGATACCACCACTTCAATTGCTCCATTAACTTATGAAGAATGGAAAGACATATAATCTGAACCCTAGTCATTAGGGTGATTTATTCATACCACCACACTTTCAAAAATAGTTTGAAAAGGAATTCCAGTCACTTCTCATTACACAAGAGACAACTGATGCTACAAACACTACTAAGGTACCTAGGTCAACAGTTGCTCATCTGACCATAGCAGAGGTTCTAAGAAGAACTCATCCCAACTGGGGACAAAGGGTTGATTTCACCCACGTTCTTTATATGAGACCTAATGATGAAACAAACTCCCATGAATATGAGTTCGACAACTTATCATATGCCACTTCTGACAGAGATACAGATACAGCTAATGCATATGAAAACCTTCTCGAAGTAGGTGAACGGTCTAGTGTAGGGTCACATGAGTCTGACTCCCTAGGTGTTAACATGTCGTCTACTACGGTCGCTAGGAATCAAAGGAATTCGACTATACCTATGGATGAGATCGCTTTGGGTCTCGACTTGCTTGTGCATGCCTTTGATGATTATACCGTGAACACACTTGAACCCGTCACTCCTCTTTCACTTCGCCATCCTGAGCTTATAGACTAGAACTCTGCCTCCCCATCTAATGAAGTACTTACATTCCAGAACGATTACGCTCTTGCATGTTACCTACATGTTGTCGAACCTATAACATCTCCAACTAGCGAAGCAAGTGTCAACATGACTGAGGCGGACATCAAGTATCTTAGTCACAAAATAAAAAGAAGAAAAAATAGGCGCTCTAATGGTGAAAACCACCTTGTGGCAGTATCAGAGCCTAAAACAGTCAAAATAAAAGATGTATCCAAGGGTGAAAACCTCTCCGAGGCGCCTGAGGATGAGATACTTGATGCCCTCCCAAGTCATTTTCAGGAAAGATCATTTGTTCTTATTGAACCAACTCAACCTATCAACTTGGGTACAGAGGCATAACCTCAGATTATTCACTTGGCACAATCACTATTAGAGGCAGAAAGAGAGGAATTCACTACATTCTTCAGAAGCAAAAATATTAAATTTGCATAGAAATATTCAGATATGTCGGGTTTAGACCCTAATCTAATCATGCACCATTTGTCGATTGCACCAGGTGTTAAGCCCATCAAGCAGAAGCTTCGTAAAATGCATCCACACGTAGCTCTACTTGTCAAAGCTGAATTGGAGAAATTGCTTAAGGCAGTGTTTATCAAAGTAATTGATTATGCAGAGTGGATCTCTAATATTGTTCTAGTATCAAAACATGATAAATCTATAAGAGTTTGCACAGACTTTAGAGACCTGAATTTGGCATGTCCTAAGGATGATTTTCCATTGCCTAATATTGATACAATCATAGATATGATGACAGGGTATGAAATGTATTCACTAATGGATGGTTTCTCTGGCTATAACCAAATAAAAATTGCGCCAGAAGACCAAGAGAAAACTGCCTTCACATGTGCCTGGGGCACCTTCTATTGGAATGTCATGCCCTTTGGACTAAAAAATGTCGGTGCCACATATTAGAGAGCTGTTACCACCATATTTCATGACATGATGCATAAAACAATGGAAGATTATGTGGATGACACTTTGGCTAAGAGCATGCACCGAAAGAAACATCTCGCAGATCTAGGTCCTATACTAGATCGTATGGAACAATTCAGTCTGAGACTCAATCCTAAGAAATGCGCATTTGGCGTAACATCTGGCAAATTACTTGGCTATATCATCTCTACCAAAGGCATTGAAGTGGATCCTACAAAAGTACAAGCTATCATGGAAATGCCACCACCGAAAAATATTAGACAAATGAGGGGACTTCAAGGCCGATTGCAGTCTATCCAGCGTTTTATCTCTCAACTGGCAGACAAGTCACAACCATTTACCAAGACTTTGCACAAGGGTGTGGCGTATCAGTGGAACAAAGAATGTGATGAAGGGTTCACACAAATCAAGCAGTATCTTGCGAACCCACCAATTTTGATGCCTCCCATTCATGAAAAGCCACTTATACTTTACATATCTGCTACGGATACATCATTGGGTATCTTATTGGCTCAGGAAGATCAACACAACAAAGAGAGGGCTATCTATTACATTAGTCAAACTCTGGTCTCATATGAAACAAAATATTCTACTATAGAGAAGGCTTTCCTAGCAGTAGTGTTTGCTTCACAAAAATTGTGACACTACATGTTGGCTCATACTACACGTCTAATTGCTAAAATTGATCCTCTGAAATACTTGCTCAGTAAAGCTACCCTCACAGGTAGACTAGCTAAATGGGTCACGCTTCTCAGTAAATTTGATATTGAATATGCAGAAAGGAAATCCATTAAGGGCCAAGCAATAACAAATCAGGTTGTCGAAGCACCTCTAGTTGATCATCAACCATTGCACATTGAATTTCCAAATGAGTCCATATTACTTCTTACACATTGCTCATGGACTATATTTTTTGATGTTCATTTAGCCAAAAGGGGTCAGGTGCTGGGATACTGTTCATTACACCTCAAAGGTACTCATTGCCAAAAGAATACAAGATGTTTCCTTGTACAAACAACATTGCTGAGTACGAAGCCCTAATCAATGGAATGAAGATTGCCCTTGAGTGGCACGTAGATGAACTAAATGTTCTTGGAGATTCACAGTTGGTAATCAATCAAGTCAATGACATCTATCAGACAAGGGATGACAAGCTGGTACCTTATAAACGGTTGGTTGATGATCTCAAGAAGTATTTCACTCATCACATTTCAACAGGTTCTGAGGGCATATAATAAAGAGGCAGACGCCATGGCTACTCTTGCCTCTATGCTGCAGATGCCTAAAAATGATTTTAGACATGAATTCCTAGTGGAAATGTTATGCTACCCAGCCTATGACTCCCCTGATTCCTGGATGATTTGTTTTGTCATAGGACATGACTCATCCCGCTACCATCACATCTCCTACCTACATGACCAGATTGTTCTGGACACTTACTCCCATAATGAGAAACATCACCTAATCCGCAGTGCTTCACGGTTCATCATCATTGCTAATGACTTGTATAGACGTGGTCTAGACGGTACCCTCCTTAGGTGTTTAGAACCCGATGAGTCCAAACAAGCATTAGTAGAGGTGCATGAAGGCATCTTTGGGTCACACTCTAACGGCCTGACATTGGCCCGTAAACTTATTAGAGCTGGTTACTACTGGCCAGATATGGAAAAAGAAGCAACACAATTTGCTAAGTCTTGCAAACAATGTCAATTACATGGAAACCTGATTAATGCTCTAGCCAAGGAGCTTATTCCATTCATTAATTTCTGCCCATTTCAACAATGGGCCTTTGATTTGGTGGGTTAGATCTACCCCTCGTCCTCCAACGGAGATAAGTTTATAATCACAACTACGGACTATTTTACTAAGTGGGTGGAGGTTGTCCCTCTCGTTGCCAGTGGAAAAATAGTAGCTATGTTTATCCTCAACTACATCATCTGCAGGCATGGTGTACCCTCAGCTATTATTACGGATAATGGGGGACAATTTAAAAACAAGGATTTGACAGAGCTCTACTCTAAATTTAAAATTAATCAACATTGGTCTTCCATCTATTATCCTCAAAGTAATGGACAGGCAGAAGTATCCAACAAAACAATCCTTAAGATCCCGCATCGCACAGTGCATAATTCCAGATGAGATTGGCATCTCCAGATCAATCCAACTCTTTGGGCATACATGACAAGTATAAGAACACCAACATGGGCTGCTCCTTATGCATTGGTTTATGGAGCAGATGCTATGCTACCTATTGAGGTTGAGATTCCTTCTCTGCGAGTCTCTCTGAAAGGCCTCATTACTGATGAAGATACCAGAATATCTCAGCTACAAGAGCTAAAATTACTTGATGAATGTCTCCAAGTGGTGTTCAATCACCTTAGAGCATACCAGAAGAGGATATCCAAGAGCTATAACAAAAAGGTTAGACCAAGGGATTTCCAAGCGTGTGACCTCGTTCTGAGGGAGAACCCAAAGAATCAACAACATCGAATCTAGAAAGGGAAGTTTGAACCGAATTGGCTTGGTCTGTATATTGTTACTATAGTGTTTGGGTCTGGTACCTATCAACTCTCTACTACTGAAGGAGAACAACTCAAAGAGCCCATCAACACTCTTCATCTGAAGCAGTTCTACAATTGAGACATCTTCAGTGTGCTCATGTATATAGTAAAGTCCTGAAAAAATCCTAAAAATCTAAAAAATTCTTGAAAAAATGATCATCTTAGTGAAAACCTAGTGATAGGCGCTTTGATGTATCTCCAAAAAAATTATATATTCTAAAAATACAAAAAAATTAAAAAATTGAAAAAATACAAAAAAAGAGAAAAAGAAAAAAAGTGCCATTGATGAAAACTTGGCAAAGAATTTCTGCCAAGAAGGTGAAAACATGGTAAACAAGCACCTCTTGTTCCACAATGCTATATCTATCATAGCACCACTTGGCTTCACACATTTCCTTTCTTGCATTGCTTCTTTTCTGCTTACATTTGCTTTCAGTTACCCGTCAAGACACCAACTTACATGGATTGAAATTGGTCATACTCTCAGGGAAACCCTCATAATCTAGGGGGCACTGTCCTTTTATATTTTTAAGGATCTTCTTCACATCAGTCACCAGTGGTTCTCACTGTGTCTGTTTATTGATATATAGCTTATGCTATGATCGCTTCATTTGAGCATCTCTCTCTTGTCAGTCACTAGTGGTTCTCACTGCGTCTGCCTACTATCGCTATTCTATCGAGATTGCTCACATTTGTTACAGTTGGAGTTGTACTCAAATGCTCTGTCTTTTGATACTCAGTCTTGACGATTCTTTGCTTTAGTTTGTACATATCTTTCAGTCACTTTTGTGACACTTTGGTTCCTTTGTGAACCCTCCTGACTTGTCATTGATTCAGCGCCATACGCTTGGGGGCAATCACATCTTGTTTGCCCTCGCAACATATGTCAATTTAGTCATCATTACTTGGGGGCATGGGCCCCCCATTTTCTCATATCTTTGGTTTACACTTGAGTCAGTAATCTGGTCATTTCTCAAGGACAACTTGCTACTAACACAAACTGGTGTTTTTCAACACCACCATAAACAGTGTTTTTTAACACTATCTTTGGACACATTTGTGTTTTTTAACACATATCGGATATCTCACACGTAAACATCTATCGATAACATTCAAACACAATGCACTCACAAGCACAATGGTGTTTTTCAACACCTCATACACATGTACACATTTGCAAAACTTTGAAACATGCTGAGCTATGATTGAATATTTCTTTGTTTGCTGTCTGTTCTCATGAATTTCATTGCTATTTTCTTTGTCTACTGCTTGTTGGTGTAGTCCCGATGATTCGGCAACGTAAAATAAATAGGGTGTATGTGATAAGAGCTCCTGTACTAAGGTGGAACAAGCTCACATCCCTCGATCTTGTTCATTTGTATGCCATGGTGAGGTCGGTACTATCTCCTTGCTTGTTATTGCTTTGTTTGTTATTGATCTATTTGTTTACGCATGATCACACTCATGGTTATCTTGGCTTTGAATGCCTCAATACTGGTGTATTCTTGCAACATTAAATGTAAACAATGTTTAGGTCATCTTGGCTTTTGTGCCATGGTGCTTACGTTCATTTCCTACATTTTATCCGATGATAAGTCATATTCATATCCTTATAATTGCATTCTGGCGCCAGTAAGGGTTGTATCGACTTTGATGTTCCAAAACAATGCTTAATGATGATGATTATACAATGGGTCTCACAACCATGTCCTGGAATTGCACTTTCATATTGCATCTAGCATAGGATTGCATTTTCATTCTAGACTTGCATTGTGGCAACGATTCAGTATTCTCTTCATTGCCTTCTTCTAGGTTCATACTTTGGAGAGTTCTTCACTATCCTAGTTTCATCACGACTACACAGGTGTTCGATCCTCGCTCTCGTTTCTTCACATGATCTTTTGCTTAGCATTCGTCGTCCTGCATGAGATGTTAGTACCATATACATATTCATATTCATCACTCATTCTCATTTACACATTGCATTTACATAAATCATTTACATACATACATCTTCACATTCATACATGTGCATTTCATACATATCTTTCAAACATGTTCATCGATTTGCATACATCATAAATCATCTAACCATCTAAGCATATAGGAAACATCTCATAAAGGCAATATACAATATGCGATGGTACCAAAAGGCAAGCTCATATATATATATATATATATATATATATATATAATGTGTCAATACAAATACAAAATGGTGCTACTCGAGTACGATCTATCTCAAAATGGTGATATGATACAAGGACACCAATGCATCAGATACATCCTATGATCTCATCTCTATCTGTCTATCCAAAGCCTAACTCTGGCCCTCTCCCTTGTCACCTGGAGGAGGTGGAGGTGGGGCCCTATCTGGTGGAGGTGCCATTTGTGCTCCCTCTGACCCTCCCACATAGCTAGAAAATCTGGCCACCTGAGATGCCTCGTTAGGCACCGCACCTATATATGATGCATAATAGTAAGCCGCCCGTGCCGTCTGATGCCGCACCTCCTCCTGAGTCGCCCGGAGCTGCTCTCAGAGATCCTGTATCTCCTGGTCTCTATCTAGTAATCGTGCATCTCGCACGGCTACCTGTATGGTAAGGTCTCCCGCCTTTCTTGTGAGTTGTCTCACTCTCTCCCGTGATTGACATTGTGGGTCCTGCGCTGGGTCCTGTGTTGGCTGATCCTCCTGTATAGGATCATCCTGCTGTCCCTCCTCTTGTGGAGGTACCTGCTGCTCCTTAGCCAGCTATGCTACCACTGTCGCTCGCTCCAACATCCATCCCCATATGTCGGGCGGGGATGTCAACCTGTACTGTCCTAGGTCAGGGACCCTACTGTAACCCCAGTTGTACCCTCTGCTGTGGTGGGGGCATCTGCATCTGCTAAACCTGAACCACATGTAGCTGAACACCTGTGGGGGTACCACCTTTCCTCGGCCTGCTATACCCACAGGATCAGTGAATCTCGAAAAAGGGTGAGTAATAAAGTGCTCCCTGTACTCGGCGGTCACGCAGGCATCTGCTACATCCCTAAGGTAATCCCACTGAACTGGGACCAATGAGTGGATATCTATCAACATGCGCCCCTGGTCCAATTTCATCCCCCATCCTCTCCTGAGCTCATCGGTAAACCGAGCATAAACTATGTACTCTTGGGAGACATCCTATGGGCGCCCAAACTGCCGCCATACCCGCTTCTGCAGGAATCTCTCAATCACAGTAATCGTCCATCCTATCATCGCACGGGAACAGATGATATGACTCAGCTGCTCTGCTGCGTCATCCCAAGCCTCTGTCAACCTCCAAGGCCTCCATATCACTGCTACTAAATCATCAAGCTGCGCTCGCCACTGATTAACCTTACCCAGCGTGGGCTAGGTAATCATCCCTCTATATCGGTAAATGTAAGGCTCCAAGGGCTGCCTCATATCCTCACATATCGGCTTGGTAACGGGAAGATGCTCCCAGGACCATACCTGTAGTACAAACACTCCCGTTGCCATGCTCTTCGCCTCTCGATAGGCGATCTCACGCATCTCATGATACATGTGTGCCAGTATACACTAGCCCCATCCGTAGTGCCACGGTCGCACTATCATCAGCTGTAACATCCTACCCCAACCACACTCTAGACCATGCTGTCCATGATCAGACATCAAGTAGCACCCAAGGAAGCATGCTAAAACCACAGGCAATCTGTGGGTCGCACTGTACTCGCTGATCAGATCCTTCCATGGGATCGCCCTGCCCATAACGAGGTCATCCTGAAAGACCTCTCTCAAAGCTGTTGTGCCCACCTTGGGCTGTGTCTCATACTCAACTCTCACCCCAACAAATGGTATCCTCAGGATCCGATAGATGTCCTTAGGAGTAATAGTCATCTCCCCCTGTGGTAAATGGAATGTATTCATTTCCAAATGGAAACGCTCAACCAAAGCTCCCAACAGTCCGTGATTAACCCAAATCTCGGGTACATCACATAATGTGCTCAATCCCAATGTGTCTATATGTGCCATCTTAGCATCATCTAACTAAGATACTAATCTGCTGATAGCTGGATGATGCTATTTGAATGCTATATCTGGGAAGTCAACCTGCAAGACATACAAACAACAAAGCACGATCAGTAATTGAGTATAATCAAAGCATAACGAGATAAGAAAGCATTCAAGACATTCTATAGACATTAACAACACTGACACAAAAGCTATTGGATGTGACGCAGACTGATTTCATCTTTTTTTTACCACTTTTTCTCATGCGAAGAAGCAAAATTTCACGTGAAGACGTTCTCTCTCGCGCGAAGAAGTTCTTTGCATCACGCGACATTCTGATTTTGTGCGAGCTTTCATGCCTGTTCGCGCGAGAAAACACCTTCCAAAAGGGATTCTCGTGCGAAACTGGGTACTTTCCCGCGCGAGATTCCGCACCGAGTGGCATGAAACATCATTTCTTCGCGCGAGATTTCCCTATGGGGCGCACGAAGAAACTACTTCACGCGAAGACCCGTCACCAAATTTTAAAAACGTGAAAAATGAGCAAAAAATTGACCAAAATGCATGAAATTTAAATTACAGGAAGGTTTATCGACCACTTACAGGAGGTCCGTACGCTGTAGGCCGGCTGTGCCTCCTCAATCGCTTGAAATGATGACTGCTGTAGGGGACCACCATTTTTTTTTTCTACTCAGAGCTCAATTTTCAAAAGTCAAAGGGTTGAAATGATTTGAAAATGACCCTTTTCGTCCTTATATAGGTTTTGACCTAATTTTTCAAAGTGCTATGTTTTGCGCAAAAATTGCACCACTACCTAATTTGACCGCTCTGAATCCATTTTCGTGATCGAAATCAAAATCTGACACTTCTATATAGCTCAAAATTGTATTTTAAAATTTTCGGGACCGATGCGATTGGACACTTGTGCAGTCGACTTTCTGACGTCGCTTTCTTGTCAAAATCTTATCATATCATCATTTTCTGAAATCTTTAACTTTTTTCCTCAAAAGTCAACTCTAGTCAAACTTGGTCAACCAGACCTCGAAATCACTTGAAATTGATTCTGAATCTTCTAAATTCTTCTGTAATCTATTCTGAGTTCTCCTTGATCTCCGACTCAAAATCTATCTGCGATTTTTTGCTCTCCATCATCAATATGATGTGTCATCTTTCAATTTCGCTCCCGAGGGGGTAGGATGATTACATCATTAAATCTATCTCAGTCAATCTGATCTGATTTTCAAAAGTTCTCATCACTTAGGGCATATTCAGTTTTTCGTACCTCACAGTCAAAATTGGATACTCCACAATCAATAAGGACATCTTTGTTCCTTACATCTTGTCATCTTTTAAGTATCTGAGCAATCTAACTCAGATTCTTGAGGATTAAGCCCCGTTCTGGAGATGGTTCTCAAAAACTATCTTTTTTGGGACAGGTATCTGGGCAATCTAACCCTGACTCTTGATAATCAAGCTCCGTCCTGGAGATGATTCTAAACCGCTATTTACCATCTTTTGAGACAAGTATCGGGGCAATCTAACCCTGACTCCTGAAGGATAAGCCTCATTCTGGGGATATCCTTGTAAAAGATGTCAATCTAACCAGTGTCTGGGCAATCTAACCTAGATATTCGAGGACTAAGCTCTGTTCTAGAGATAGTTCTATAAACCTTTATTTACTATCATTTGAGACAGGTATCAGGGCAATCTAACCCTGACTCCTGAAGGTTGAGCCTCGTTCTGGGGATAGTCTTGTGAAAGATATCTATCTAAACCAGTGTCTTGGCAATCTAACCTAGATATTGGGGGACTAAGCTTCATTCTGGAGATAGTCCTAAAATCTCTATTGTTTATCTTTTGGGATAGGTATCAGGGCAATATAACCCTGACTCCTGAAGGTTGAGCCTCGTTCTGAGGACAGCCTTGTGAAAGATATCAATCTATCTAGATATCGGGGCATTCTAACCCGGATCCCTGAGGATCAAGCTTCGTTCTAGAGATGACCCTCAAAAACTCTATTTGATTGGTGTCTTGGCAACCTAACCTAGACTTCGGAGAGTCAAGCTCTGTTCTGGAGATGGCTCTAAAATCTTCACCAGTTTTCAAATCTATTCTTCTATGCTTCAAGCATCAGACTATTCTTTGAATCAATGCGCTGCTCGCACATCAATTCAAAGAGGGGCAAAATGTAACACACCAAAATTGGCATCTTGCAACCCTAACCAATTTTGTTGCATTTGTCATTCTTCTGGATCATCAAAGTCCTATTAGGCAATTATGAGTTTTTGACTAACTCTACTCGACCTGAGTATCAAGTGCAGAAAATCCTAAATCGGTATTAATCATACATCATATTTAATTCCTAAATATCTATTGGCTAAATAAACCCTATGATTGAATTAATTTAATTAATAAAGTCCTAACACTTTAATTAAATTAAATTCACCCTCTTTAGCTGAGACACATGAAAATGAATTAAATGATATTTAATTATTAAATAAATATCCTCATTTTCAATAATTGAATTTAAATATTCAGATAATTGAGAAAAAATAATTATGAGGTCATATTTATTTAATTAATTGGATAATCTCTCAAAATATCTTTCTTCTGTTCAGAATTAGAAACTTCTTTTTAATTATGCTTTAAAGAGAGAGAAAACAGATAAATCAAATAAAACAATTAAATCAAAGAAAGAAAATAATTTATTCAATTTTTTTTCAATAAAGCTTTCTGTTTTAAACTGGATTTTCTATCTGTTTTATTTCAAAGAGGAAAGTTTCTATTCTGATCACCTATGAGTCTATAAAAGAACTCTTATTCTCTCATTCAAACCCCCACTCACTTTTGCATTGTTAGAGTACTGAATTATTGTCTCATTTTCTTGCTAATCTCATATAGAATAACATCATTTTGCAATAGAATAGCTTTAATTTCTAGAATAATTGCATTGAAAATCATGTCTTAGATTATCTTACATCTTTCAATTCTTAGTGTAATCTTGCATTGTATTGCATTCATCATGATAAATCCTTCGTTCCTAGATTGGTCTATGGTTGTGAGACTCTCGTTTTGAGAGCAATTTCAAAATCCCCGTTTGGATAGAAGACAATAGGTTGAATCATGCAGGCAGACAAGATGAATAATCTCATATTCAGTCTTGTGTGTACCTGGTGAAGAAGGACTATGTTGAAGTGTATGGTGAGTTAACAAGGCCAAATTTACCACATACACCCCCCACCCTCTTATTTATGTGTGTGCTTCTTAGGGTCTAACAATTGGTATCAGAGCTAGTGTCCTCTTTGTGAAGCTTGACTTCTTGAGGAGATCTGGGATGTTGCCCTTTAAGAAGGATAGTCCAAGATTTGAAAGAACAAATTTGTTAGAATATCTAATCTTTACTTGTATTTTAATTAGGAGATTCCTATGGAATCCCTACATGTAGTTTTTCCTCTAGTGGGAGGACAATTATTTTTATGTAATTCCTTTAATAAGGAAATTATATATTCCTCCTTAAGAGGATTCCTGCACATGGAACACACTTAATGTGAATGTGGAACTCATTGGACATAGGAGTTACATGCAAAATCTTTCACTCATCTCTACTTAAGAGATGCTTCTCACACACTTCTCAAGGTTGGTTCTCATGGGAATTCTTCTTTATTCTTCTCTCATTCTTATTCTTGCTCTCATAATATTGTAATGAGCTTCTTGCTCAAGCTCTCTCTCCTTTTCTAGGCTTTGTGCCTCATTCATATTATACACAAAGGGGTTTTTTTCTTGTTTTTTCCCTTTCAAAATTCTTGTGTTCTTATCCTGGTCTTGGAGCATTTTGGTGAACTTGGTGTTTTATCTATTGAAGGAAAATCTCTCTCTCTCTCTCTCTCTCTCTCTCTCTCTCTCTCTCTGTATTTGGTAAACTCTTACTTNTTTTTCCCTTTCAAAATTCTTGTGTTCTTATCCTGGTCTTGGAGCATTTTGGTGAACTTGGTGTTTTATCTATTGAAGGAAAATCTCTCTCTCTCTCTCTCTCTCTCTCTCTCTCTCTCTCTGTATTTGGTAAACTCTTACTTTTTCACATTCTCTTGGATTCTTTCCTTATCTCATTTCCATTTTCTTTTATTTTTCTAACATGGTATCAGAGCTGGTTTAATCCTTGTTTTGAGTGTGCATGCAGGAATAGTTGAAAGATATCTCCATTGAGAAGAAGAAATCAGATTTTTTATTGATCTAACTATTGTTTGCAGGGACTTGCTTCTTTTTTTTTGTAAATCTAAGTCTATTCATATCTATTTCAAGTTTTTTTTTTAAAGTTCTAATATCTCCCTCTATTGGGCAACCGCAAGGGAAGATTTCACATTTGCATGTTCTATTTTTATCATTAAAACAATATTTAAATCTGATACTAACCTCACCCTTTGTCAGATAGCCGCAAGGGTTTTATTTTTCATGCATTCTCATCCTTTTTCCTAACTATCTTATTTGCAGATTTGTATATTTAGATTTATATATTTCAACATTCTAACATTGTTCCATGCATTGCTAAAAAATAGTTTATTTGTAGGTTTCATCTTTTTCTGCAGAATTTCTATGTTTCTTACTAATATCCTTTATCTATTTTTTTCATTTGCCTCTGCTATTTCAGCATGTATCTTTGCACTTATTTTGCTTAATGTTACTTTTAATCTTGGCAGCGTTCTCTCATAGCGTTCTGTTAGTCTTATTAATGTTAACAACGATTTGAAATAAGTTACATTTAAGTTAAAATGTTTTGATAGTTGAAATTTAAGTTAAAAAGATATTTGAAATTATTTTGATTCTTAATTATTGCAATTTTGCTTTGATGTCTTCTCTTATGCATTCTAAAGACCCTCAAACTTTTTCTCAAGCTAAAAATCAAATTGTTCATTATTCTTTTATTTCACTCATAGATCTTTAGTATTTTTTTTATTACATTAGCCTAGTTTTTTTCAATTATAAATTTCTTTCCGAACAAGTAATTATGTTCTATCGTCTATTTTAAATTAGTTCTCATGTTCACCATCAATGGAGTTTTCTAACTGATATCCATAACATTAATGTTGCTCTTCATTTATCTCTTCTTTATCTCCAATTATTTAGGATTATGAGATTATCTTACACTATTGCCTTCATGAGTATTATTATTGATTTTATTGATGAACTTGAATTAATCTATTTGCACATAGTTGCAATTTATGCTTTTAGAGCATCTCTTCATGCAGATAGGTACATTTTATGGCTTTATACCATGTGTTTATATTATTTTTGTTCCATTTGTAAGTTGTACTAGGATGCACTTACTTCAGTTGATGTTGATCAACTTGTTCCATTTGTAAGTTGCACTGGGATGCACTTGCTTCAGTTGATGTTTATCAACTTGTTCCATTTGAAAGTTGCATTGGATGATTCTTTATTATGTTCCTCAGTGAGAGGATGATTTTTCATGGGTTTCCCTACTATTTCACATTTTCTTGAAGGCAATATGTTATTACTTCTCATAATCCTGTCTTAAGGTTCACAATGGTAAACATGCTTGGAAAATCAAGATCTTGAGTTGATTTGGTTATTGAGTCACATATTCTTCTGATTTATCATTGTCTCTTTCATATTTATTTATATACTAACATGATAATGCACTGCATTCTTCATTTCTTAGATCGTGGGTCATGTAGATGATGGAGTCGTGACCCATTCACTTGCAGTGAGATGACCCATTAGTGGATTGTCTATATCCATGTGATTGACACAATATTGATGCAAGTTTTCATTAGTTGACCTTGTCTGTGGTCATTTGTGTATTAGTATATTTATTTCATGAGAGCATTGATTAATTCTTTCGTACCTAAATTTTTCATTTTGAAACTTTGAGCATTTATTCTATCTTGATATCATGTTAGCTCCATTGCATTTTGGTGAACAAATTTCATTTATCTTTATCTCTAACTCAATTTTCACTATGAGAGTTTCCTTAAAATTATACTTTGATTTCAAAAGATATACTAACTTGAATATGAGATTGAATTATACTTGTGGATAATTGCCTTGCTTTCTTGCTCTATGTTTCAGGTGATCCATTAAGGCCCAATAAAGACATCAATTCATTTCCACATGTCCTATGTATCACAAGACTACTTGAAGATATGCATATTCTTTCACTTGAACACATTTTGATAACTCGTCTACTTCTCTTGGCTCTACCAAAGTTGCTTGTACATCACATTTCCAGGAGACCACTTGCAAACTTGAAGACAATACAATTTCTTCCTTATATTAAAGATCAAGTTGCAGATTGTTGTAAAAATTGGGTTTCATACCCCTTGTTGTAATCACCCCCAAGTAAAGATTAAAAGGGGGTGTTAGAATATCTAATCTTTACTTGTATTTTAATTAGGAGATTCCTATGGAATCCGTACATGTATTTTATCCTCTAGTGGGAAGACAACTCTTTTTATGTAATTTCTTTAATAAGGAAATTAAAAATTCCCCCTTAAGAGGATTCCTACACATGGCACACACTTAATGTGAATGTGGCACCAATGGACATAGGAGTTACATGAAAAATCCTTCACTCATCTTTACTTAAGAAATGCTTCTCATGCACTTCTCAAGGTTGGTTCTCACAAGTTGGTTTTCATGGAAATTCTTCTCTTCTTCTCTCATTCTCACTCTTTCTCTCATAATATTATAATGAGATTCTTGCTCAAGCTCACTCTCCTTTTCTAGGCTTTGTGACTCATATTATACAAAGGAGACAATTTTGTGAATCAAGTGAAGCTATACAGTATGAGAGAAAAATACGAAACAATGAGGATGAGAGAAGATGAGAAAATTACTATCTATGTGAATATGGTCACCGACCTTGTTTGTGGAATCAGATGCGATGGTGGAATAGTGGAAAAAGATGAGATTGTTTCTAAAATTATGAGATCCTTGCCTCATGCTTATAATCATAAAGTTGTTGCTATTGAAGAAATCAGAATAGTGTCTACTATGACAAGAGGTACATTGGTTGGTAAGTTATCTTCTTTTGAAATGAGTGAATTTGGAGATAGATTTCCTAAAGTTGAATCTACATTTAAAGCTACTATTTCTAAAGATAAGCAAAGATATGACCATGGTGAAAGTTTATCTAGACTTGTTAAATATGCTAAGGAATGGGAACATATTGAGAAACAAGAAAGAGAGTTTGAATAAATTGAAGCCCTATTTGCAAAGATACTACCTAAGGGATCTGGTAAGTATGAAGGAAAGTTTCATTTGAAGTATTTTTCATGTAATAAGATTTCTCACATTGATTTTAGATGTCCTAGCAAAGAGCCTAAGTACAAGCATAAGAATTTTAGACATAAATTTCAGAAGAAATGTTACTATGCTATTGATGAAGGAACAACTGATGATGAATCTGAGAAGAGGGAAGATAAGATTATACTCATTTCTATTAAAGATGAGAATCCTAATGAAGAAAAAGCCTTGGTTTTGCATATAGATAAGAGAGATGATTGGGTTATTGAAAATAGATGTTCACATCACATGACTGGAGACCAAAAAAATAAATTTATGAAGCTTGAAGACTATGATGGTGGTGTTGTTAGATTTTCTAGTGATGCTCTCTATTTGATCAAAGGAAGAGGTTCAATTACACTTGATGGTAAGAGTAATACTGATGTTGTTTTGTATGTTGAAGGTTTAAGGCATAATATTTTGAGTGTTGGATAGTTAGTTGACAAGGGATCTCACTTGGAATTAAATAATGGAATGTGTAAAATTATTGGAAGCACTGGAATTGAGATTGCATCAGGTAAAATGACCAGAGGTAATGTATTTAATTTGAATAATTGAGAGAATAGATGTTTGATTTCAAAGGTTGATGACAATTGGCTATGACATAAGAGATTTTGTCAAGTAATATTTGATAACATTGTGAAGATAAGAACTAAAAATGTTTTAAGAGATCTACCTAGATTGTTGAAGCCTACTAATGTGATGTGTAAGGAATGTCAATTGGGTAAGGTAACTAAATCTACCTATAAAAGTAAGACCTATTCTTCAAGTGGATTGTTAGATTTGGTACATACTGATTTATGTGGTCATACTAAGACAACAAGTTACTATGGAGAAAGATAATTTATTCTATTCATTGATAATTATTCAAGGATGACGTGGGTTACATTTTTGAAACAAAATGCTGAAGCATTTGACAAATTCAGGATAATTAGAGCTATGGTTGAAACTGAGCTAGGAATGAAGATGAAATGTTTGAGATCTTAGAGAGGTGGAGAGTTTAGATCTAGATAATTTGATGCATACTATGAAGAGCATGGAATAAAGAGATAGATGGATGCTTTGCAGACCCCACAATAAAATGGAATTGTTGAGAGAAGAAATAGAACAATTCTTAACACGACAAGGAAAATGATGATTAAAGGAAACATTTCACAGATATATTGGAGAGAAATTGTTAGCAATATAGTTTATACACTTATCTGAGTTCAAATCAAACATGGTACTAGTAAATGTCCTTTTGAGATTTGGTATGGTCATATTCCTACTATGAAATATTTCAGAATTTTAAGAAGCAAATGTTACATTAAGAGAGATGAATATTTAGGAAAGTTTGATCCTAGGAGTGATGAAGGAATATTTCTTAGTTATTCAACAAAGAGAAAAGCATACAAATGTTGTAGTCATAGATTAAGAAATATTATTGAGAGTGCTAATGTGAAAGTGGATGAAATTTTTTAGAAACCAATTAGATCTTGTAGTTATGAATCAGATGAAGAAGAAGGAAGTCAAATTGTGCAATCACAGAATCACAATTATAATGGATCGGTAGAATAGAATGAAGAATTTGAAGATGAGGAAGAGTTGGAAACACTAGAGTCAACTACAAATGTAAATTTGAAGACTACAAGGAATGTAAAGCTAAATCATTTAGAGAATCAAATTATTGGTGATAGAGACAAAGGTGTTCAAACTAGAGGAAGAATTGTTGGAAATGAAATTTGTTTGATTTCTAAGATTGAACCTTAAGATGTTGATGAGGCATGTAAATATGAAAGTTGGTTCAAAGCTATGGAAGAAGAATTGGAACAAATTGAGAAGAATAAGACATGGATTCTTGTTCCTAGACCTATGGACAAGAATGTGATTGGTACTAAATGGGTATTCAGAAACAAATTGAATGAGGATGGTGAAGTGATTCAGAAAAAAGCCAAATTTTTTTGTAAGGGATATTCTCAAATGGAAGGTATTGATTTTGAGAATAATTTTTCTCTTGTTGCTAGAATTGAAGCTGTTAGAATGTTTCTTGCATATGTTGCTTACAAAAATTTCAAGGTATATCAAATGGATGTTAAGTCTGCATTCTTGAATTTCCTTAAATAATAAAGATGGATTTTCCTTAACTAATAAAGATGACATGGTTTTCCAATTGAAGAAATCTTTACATGAACTAAAGAAAGGTCCTAGAGCTTGGTATGAGAGGTTAGACAAGTATTTTTTGAAGATTGGTTTCAATAAAGGTACTGTTGATAGTAATTTGTACTTCAAAATTTTTGATGATAAGATCTTGATTTTTGAAGTCTTTCTGGATGGTATAATATTTGGTGGAGATGATAAGGTAAGTAAGGAATTTTTTGATAAGATGAAAAAGGAATTTGAGATGTCTATGATAGGTGAGATTAAATTCTTTCTTGGACTGCAAATTATACAAATAGATAAGGGTATTTTCATTTCTTAGTGTAAGTAGGTGAAAGAATTGTTAAAGAAATTTGGCATGCATGATTCACAAATTGTTGGTACTCCTATGATTACTGGTTGTAAATTGACAAGATTGATGATACACCTAATGAAAATTAAACTAGATATAGATCAATGATCGATGGAATTTTATACTTAACACAAACTAGACCAGACATTATGAATGTTGTTTGCAATGTTGCTAGTTTTCAATTAGAACTCAATGAATCACATGTTGCTACTGTTAAGAGGATATTCAGATAATTGAAGGGAGCAGTTGATTACGATTTATGGTATGGTAAAAATGATGATTTTACATTGAGTACATATATTGATGCTGATTAGGTAGGTAATTTTGATGATAAAAAGAGAACTAGTGGTGGAGTATTCTTCTTGAGTAAGAGATTAGTTTCATGGGAAAGTAAGAAACAAAATTGTATATCACATTCTACTATTGAAGTTGAGTTTGTTGTTGTTAATCATACACAAGTGGTATGGATGAAACAAATGTTGAAATACATTAGAGTGACTATTGGTGAGCCTATTATTATATATTGTGAAAATTCAAGTTCTATCAATATTTCAAAGAACCCTATATTGTGTTCAAAGACAAAGCATATTTCTATGAAATATCATTTTTTGAGAGACAAATTCAGTGAGAAAGAAGTCAGATTGGACTATGTATCTACTAAACATAAGATTGCAGATATATTCATGAAGCCCTTGCCAAAGGATAATTTTGAGTATCTCTGAGGTAAGCTTGGGGTGATTGCCCCTCCTGATCAAAGCTAGAGATGCATTGATATGGACCATTCCAGTGTGCTTACATAGATATCATTCTTCTGGATTGATATTTTGGTGGTTGCTCCTAGGGGGAGTAGTGTGTTGTAAGTATTTCATGAGTTGTGTTTTTCATATTTTTGGCCTCTATGACTTAGTGCATACATGTGCCTTTTTCATTGATGTCAAAGGGGGAGAGATATGCATGTGAAAAATGATTGAGCTTTGAGGAGAGATTTTGTATGAAGCTATGAGGGAGAGATTATATAACAAAGATATCATAATGTGGATATTGCTTATATTATTGTTGGTATTGTTTCTTTGTGCATTGACTAAATTTTTCACATCATATATTTCTATCAATGCCAGAGGGGGAGATTTTTGGATGCTGCTGAGATGTTGTACAGATTGTGCATATATATGCTAACATTAATTGTTTTTCATTGATGTCAACATACCTCTACTGTTGAAGATAATGTTCCTGGTAAGTTGAGTGAGGTTGAATTTATTGGTATATATAATACAATGAAGATCTACAGTTGCAATTGTACTGATGTGTTATAAGGTGTTTGTAGTTCATGCATGTCAGCTCATAGATGTTAGAGTGATGATTGGAGAGAGTTATGATTTATTTAAATCATATACTGGTATTTTGGTTGTTTAGGATATGATAGAGTTTCTATTTTTGGATCGGTATGGATCAATGTTGAAGAGTTGTTGGTTTTAAACATGGTAGTGAGTTTTGGATGTGCATATGTGTCCTCAACTCAAGTGGTTCAGGATTTGGATACTAGAAAGCTATATTTCTTGAGTAATAGAGATTGCAGATATTATTGTTGATGAATAATGCATAGATAGATATAGATAATGAGTTCTTGTTGATACTAATATTTATGAGGTACTTCAAATTTCTTGTTGATGTTTCTTGATCATGTTCTGATCATGTTGTTGGCTTGCATTGGTTGAAGTGATTAGGTTGCATGATTTTCATGTAATATGTTGGTGTTTTTCATTTGATCTTAGTCGACTTGATGATATAATGTGTTGCGAAAGTTTAGAGTGTTATTGGTGGATTTGAGCGTGTTCGAGGTTGATGATATGGATCATTGCAATTTCTTAGCCGACATTCAATGAATCACATTGAGGATTGAATTGTAATTTATTATTTGTTTGCAATTAGGTCCTTTTCCGACCTAGTTTAAATAAGTTGATGAATTGTATTTATAGATGTAATCATTTGAAGTTTAGAAGACATACAGATGTGTGGACAGATGGAATAAATGATTTACATGATGTATGAAGAGGTATGAGAGGAATCTAAAATAAGCCAGGGATCTGTGCGCTTCATTGGAATTGTTTTGGCATAAAAGATGCTATCATTGAGTTTATGTGTTTGGAATATAAGTCCCCCTTAATCTATGATCAAATTGTTTTTGTAAGGCAGTGAACCTTCTTGTTATTGTATTTGAGTAGTGAGCTCTAGGCTGTGTGCCTAAATGCAAGTGTATTCCCCTTTGTAATACTCCTAACATTTTATAATTTTTATTACTAAGTGCATTCATCTTGTGGGTTCCATCCCGACTATGGTTTTTCCCCTAACAAGGTTTCCATGTCAAAAATCTTGGTGTTATGTGTTTCTATTGTTTTGAAATCTTGCTTTCATGTTTATCATTCATATCTATGATTTAAAGTTTATAAGTTGGCAAAAGTTTATTGATATATTGTGACACAGCTGATTCCCCCCCTCTCAGTTGTGTGTGTTCTTCTTAAGGTCTAACAGTTAACTCTTCCTTGCATTACATTTTCAATTTGATGTAGTGTCTAGATTTACTTGCATGCATTGCATTAATCAATCTTTACATCATACCTTTGCTACATTGTATGTATTTAGATATTCTTTTCATGCCTTACATTATTGCATAAACCATTCTTGTATGATTACATGTTTCATAATTGTATACAAAGAAAATATCAGCCTGCAATCACTCACAAAAACATAAAACCATTAGAGGGTTAGCATTCAAACATTCAAATTGGATAAAAAAAAAGCATGAAAATATAAAATTATTCTCATATCACTGGATAGAGATAAAACAAGATGCACCCAAGAGGCTTGTTTGATTTGATCTCTTATGGAGGTGTGAATGTGCTCTCTCAAACACAATATTAAGACTTCCCCAAGTGAAAGATAATTAAGATTGATTCAAAATGAAACAATGATGGATGAAAGAAGGATTCAAGAACTAGTATGAAGCAACCAGTCTCAAAAAATTCTCAAATGATTAAACTACTATGAATGCAAAGCAAGAAAGGAACTATGATTGATTTTACCAAATGATTCTAACATGTAACATATAAGTGATTTAAGATTGAAAATAAAGAAACTAGCAATGAGAACTCTGAGGCAATTCTAGCATAATAACAATAGAAAAAATGAGTGAGTGATGGAATTCAAGAGAGGAAGGCCTCTTTTATAGAATTGAAAAGGAAATGGACGGTTGAGATTAAGAGGTGGAAGGGAGATGACTGGCTAAGATTGAGGGTTAGGTTGGAAAAGTCAAAGGGGATTGTGCACATGATTAAAGGTAAAGTACCTTTTAATCAAGGTTATGGGATTATTAGCAAGAGGTGGGATTTGGAAGCGATAAAGGTGATTTAAATAAAGTGTTTTTATTTAAATCAAGTTTAGAGGAATTTTAGTCTTATGGAGGGATTTTAATAAATATGAATTTATTAAAAGGGGGATTTTTGAGGGAAATATATTTAAATAAAATACATTAGGATAGTATTTATAAAATATGTAAATACCATGGATGAAACTATTTAATTAATTTAATTAAATATTTAAATAAATAAAAGGGGATTTAATATTAATAGTAATATTAATATTTTTGGACGTTTACATTTTGCCCCTCTTTGATGTGGTGTGGCAAGTGACGTTGCGTCAAAGGAAAGAAAAGAAGTTACCCCAAAGGAAGTGGGTTTCTACGAGTCATGCCGAAGCGATGACAATAAGAGGTTGTGCCCCCTCGAGAAAAGGATGCAACAAGAGAAACATGTGTGGAATTTTCTCAAAAAGAGAAAGTGCAAGAGGAGGAAGAGAGAGGAATGAATAAACATAAGCCTTAAAAAAACAAGATGCAAAATGAATATGAATGCAATGAAGAATGTAGATGCAGGAATTGGGGAATCAATTGTGTTGAAAATATAGAGAGCACATCTGGTTCTAATATTGCAAAAGGAGGTATGCATCAGGTGTTAGAAAATACAGATGACATGATTCCTTTGCGTGGACTAGATGCTCAAACAAAGCACATGGAAAAGACACATGTATCAATAGCTACCAGTCACAACCCACCAAGATATAGCAGATCGAGGTAGTGGTGAGTAGGTTTTAACTGACACAAAAAGGTAAAATCAACAAAGAAGACCTCATGACCAAGCAATCATTCAGTCCAAAGTTCTTGCCATGAACATGATTATGTGATGGAGGATTGATAAGCTGACGCCAGAGGGATGCATCCTAACGGGCAAAGATTGGATTTGATTTGATTAAGATATTTGCTGGCAAAAGCTATGAAAAGGGTGAGGAGCAAGGAGAGTCAGTCTCAAACTAATTTTGTGAAAAACATTATTGTAGTTGTAGGAGTCAAAATGCCGTTGAAAGAGAAAAATGTAACGATGCGGAAGGAAAGAAAAGTTTATTGCAATTTTTGGAGGATTTATGATTTTTTTAAAATTTTTGCGATTTTTGAGTTTTTTTGAAATTTTTATGCATTTAAGCTATACAACGGGATTAATGATACAAGAATATACAAGTGGGGGAAGAAAAAAAAAGAATGAAATTTTTTTCGAGAAAAAATGGGGGCTATAAGAGGGGCTGGGGGGGTAAATTTGGTCATTTGTGAATAGTAACTGGAGGAGAAAAGAGCTCTAGAGAGAAAAGATGGCTACAAGAGAGGATAAAGGGGCTGTTGGGCAGGTGTGTTAGGACCCATGGACGACCTGTGGACTGGGAGGCACAGGTGAGTAGCTTAACCGAGGCCTAGTATTTACTTTGGCAAAAAATTTAATGCTTTGGGAAAATGGGTAGGTGCATTAATTAGGGGTTAAATGGAGCCCAAAAAGGAGACGCTGATTCTTGAATTGGCGTCTGCACAGACGTCGATCCTTGAACCCGTATTTGCGTAGACGTTGGTTCTGAACCGGCGTCTGCAAAGACTCCGGACCCAGACTCGCGTCTTCGTAGACGGGGGTTAAGGAGAAGATAGCTCAGAGACGTCAATTGAAGAACCGGCGTCTCCGCCCAAATAGGCATCTGCACCAAAAGGGCAGACGTTGAGGGGGGAGAGAAATAGACGGACCTGACGGGGGCCGGGGATGGGTCAAGAAGAGACCTAGGGACATGATGCCCCATTCTGGGAGGGGTTGGGCTAGAATTGAGAAGAAAACTGACATGAATGTGGTGTTTGGATTTTGGAGGTGCAGTTTCCACCAGTGGGGTTTAGAGAGCACTGGACACTGACAATGGAGTTGGAGGGCCAGCTGATGGAGGTAGAGTGGGGGTTGTTAGCAACAGTGGGATTAGATTATGTGCCCCGATGGCCTAGGATATGGGTGCATAATGGGCTGATGACCGTACTTTCAATCGATGGCACAATGACACGACAAAGTTCCATCTGCCTACTAGAGAGGCTACAATCACATTGGAGGACGTATGGAGGATCCTATGGATACTGATCTGTGGACCGGTCCCTCAGTACAGACTAGAGGATAGCAAGCATTACATGTAGCTGACATTCAGGAAGCCACTGAGGAGGATTCCTCGATATAGGACATGGATACCCTAGCAGCCGGCAGTCGATAGGAGGTTGAGGAGGATATCACTTTTTCTAGCAGGACTGATAGGAGGGAGGATGCTAGAAGACCTGTCAGGACATGGCTTCGGGATGGGATGGTCAAGGGTCTTGGCAAAGATATTAGAGCAGGGTACTACATACTGATAGGGGTATGTTGTCCTAGGATAGTTGTACCATGATTTACACATGGCTGTGTACCATGGGGTGCGCAACATGGGGACATGAGTGACATTGTTACTGGTATGGGCTTGGGAGCACATGGCGGTGCTTTGACCAATGAGAGTGTGGGAGGCATGAAATCCTGGAGAGCCATACACATGTAGATACCGGTTACCATTGAGGTACACATTAGTGGGACAGACAGGATACTGGCGGAGGTTGATCGATGAGATCCAATTTTTTTGCTGCATACCATATAGAGCCTGTGAGCCATGAGGAGCCATGGATTGGCAGACAGGGGTGGAGGACATGATGGAGGACCTTCTATATCTCTCATTCATCCAGACAAACTATTTTCTTCTAGGGATGACCATCCACCCGATAGAGAGATACCAACCATCCCGGGTGATGCATCAGTTTGGGCTATAGCAAGGAGTGGTGGCATATGATATTCTACATGCTCATGTCACCAGGGAGGTTGGAGTGTGGGGTAGGTATATGAATTCCTTGACAGTTAGAGTCACATGGAGGACCCTAGCACGAGCAGACTGGGTGGCCAGGCCCAACATCGTTGATGCTGGGACTACTATAGAGTATGTGGCCTGGTGGGCTGCACATGTACCTCTACGACTGACAAATCCAATGTAGGTGGCTACCCACAAGAAACTGATAGGTGATATGGATGTGGACAATAGGACAACGGTGGGGGATGCCCTAGAGACATCTACAATAGTGCAGAGGAGGGCCCCTTAGAGGAGATGAGTATGCCCACGCATAGATGCATAGGTACAAGACCCTGCTTTGGGAGAGGGAGAGGGGGATGGTGATGGACAAATTCAAGGGCCATAAGAACCATTGGGAAAGGGACAGGTATAGGCACCCCAGGTGCCAATACAAGGACAAATGCTACAGGGGCCATAGGGACCATCGACAGGATATGCGTCATAGGAGACACATGACATAGTTGTTGTAGAGTGAGATAGCCTACAGACAGAGCTCAGACGGGTATAGGGGATTCTAGCCATCTCACAGGTGTCAGAGGCTAGTGTTCAGGCAGATTTGGCTAGGATAAAGGGACTTCTCCCCATCTCTCAGGCCACAAAGAGAAGCTTTCAGATGGAGCTGTCCTGAGTACAGGGGGCATTGGTTGGAGAGACTGCCTGCACAGATGGTGCACAGAGAGAACTAGACCTGTTATAGGCATAGGTAGAGAACAAAGAGTTTACCATGGGGGTATAGGATGAGGAGGTCATGGGAGCAGAGTTAGCCTCCATGGTTGAGTAGATAGCAGCCCTCACATGACAGTGGGATGCTGTGCAATGACAAGCTGAGACTTACAGGGCTGAGAGAGATATCACTCGACAGGCAGCCAACGTAGGGGGCATGTCACAGGTGGTATCTGGGGCCTTTTCTACACACAAAGATGCAACTAGGGTAGGCCAAGAGGCATTGTACTATTAGGAACTATACTTTGATGTGGTGCTAGAGGGCCAGAGGTAGCCCACATACATAGAGAGGACACAGTCATATAACACAAGGTGGGTCTCGCAGGGATCAATGGGGATGCCACCGCATCCACCACCAGGATAGGGAGGAGGCGGGGGACCATCATAGCCACCCGCATGATTCATCAGAGATCATGAAACACATTTTTTTAGTTTTTGGATGAGATGTATATGCATATCAACACCTAGGTGCATAGTTGATGTTTTTATTGATGACAAACTTTGTGTACTTCAGACATGGATTTATATATGATGAGGACCTTGATGATTCTATGCGTTGATCTTTATGATGTATATGCTTATATGAGTACTAACACTGATGTTGCAAGTCGTGATGAGTTTTATGATTTATATGCTATGTATGGGTTTATGCAGGATGAGATGTTTATATGCATGTATCTAGATGTATGTTATGCAGGATGTGGTGAATTTGTTCTGTATTTTTATATTTTATATGATGAAATGTGATGGATGTATTTAATGATGTGATGAGTGCTTTCTTTTGAATATGCAATGCAATGTAATGAATGTATGTAAATGCAATGGATATAAATGACTTAATAGATGCAATGAACCTAATGATAATGCAGATGTGACAATGCAGGGATGTTGTGGGATGCGGTGGATGCAACAAGACTCTTGTTTTTGGTGTGTTGCACTTTTGACTGATGAACCACATAAGTGGACTATAAAGGATTGGGAAAAGAAACGTCAGTACAACAGAGGCTCATAGTGTTAGTGCGATGGTGAGGAGATGAGACAAGACACAGATATACAAGGATGGAAATCAAATGATTTAAATACAAGCGAAGTATGTGCAAGAATCTCTGGCGAGGCGAGATAAGATTGGATCATGTTGTTGATGTGTGCGATAGGTTGGAACACCCAGGGAATATGGGTTTGGAAATGAACTGGAGTCTAGGATGGAGGGAACGAGATTTTGATAGATAATGATATGGTCCACTATGTGTGATGCATGTTGCTAGGTTTTCATCACCCATAGTTTCTCATGGTGCCTGATTGCCAAGTTTTCACCATTGGACAATTTTTTTTCTCTTTATTCTTTTTTTTTAAAAAAATTTTAAATTTTTTTTATGACTTTTTGAGTTGTTTTTGTATTTCTTCAGGACTTTTTATGCTTTTTTTAGAATTTTCTCATAGATTAGATTATACCACCAGTCTTCAGGCATAGAAGTGTTTGAGATGAATGATGTTGATGAGATCATTCAAAGGATCTCCTTTAGGAGTGGAAAGTTGGTATGCCCCAGAACCGAACCATGCAGTGATGATATAGGGGCCTTGCCAGGTGACTTCAAATTTTTTCTTCTTTTCACGATTGATGCCCACCTTCTGATTCTCTTTAAGGACTAGATCGCCCACCTAGAATTTTCGTGGATGAATCTTTTTGTTGTAGCCTCTCTTAATATGATTTTGATACACAACCAGGTTATCATATGCCTGTTGGCATTTCTCATCTAACAAATCCAATTGCGTTAGGCCTGCCACACGCTAGTCTTCATTTCTAATCATATCCTTAAGTGACACACGCAATGATTTTAATTCAACCTCAAGTGGTAAGACAACTTCAACACCATAGACTAGGGAATATGCAGTGGTACCTATGGGAGTGCATAAAGAAGTACGATATGCCCAGAGGGTGGGGTTGATTTGGAGATTCCATTCACAACCATTATCATTGATAACTTTCTTGAGGATATTGAGAAGGGTTTTATTAGTTGCCTCAGCTTGGCCATTACCTTGAGGAAAATATGGGTTGGAATAGCGATGATGGATATGTAAGCCTTCACACAGATTATTGATGTATTGGTTTTTAAATGGTGTGTCGTGATCTATGAAGATGGTGGAAGGAATGCCGAAGCAGAAAATGATATGGTAGAGATGAACTTCAAGACCTAGACACCTATAGTAAGGCTGAGTGGAATCGCTTCAACGCACTTGGTAAAATACTTTGTGTGTGTGTGTATTTGGGAACCTGTTAAGAATGACACAAACACTCAATAGGCCATTGCATTAGCTTGAAAGGTTAGATAAAATGTTCAAAACCACTAATATCAACCTATTGCCTTCTAACTAGAAAGAGTATGATTAGTTGCATATCAGCCCTCAGAATATGCTACAAATTAGTGACATATACTATCTAGCATGAAGGATTTTTAGATTAAAACAAACTAAAAGATAATAAATATGCATTCTAGCTCTAAAAGTTGAAATGAAAACAATGCTAAAGCATGAAATGTGAGATGAAATATAAGTCTAATATTAATTCAACAGCATAGCAATGTAATTGAAATCTAAAGTGAAGGCTTATTTTCTCTCAAAATAGGCTTCTATTAATAGAAGAATGGGAGAGAGAGAGGGGGACAAGGTGAATTTATGAGTTAGAAGACCCATAAATGGAGATGTAAGAAGCATTAATGCCCAAGGCATTAATAAGGCATGGGAGAGACATAGGCTTAAGGTCTTCTTCATTAATAAAGTATTAATGAAGGCCCTTAAGAAGCATGGGAGGAAGACTTGAGAAAGTGGACCTTAAGAAAGTCTAGCTTGAGAAAGTGGACTTTCTCAAGTGGGTGGATTGCTAAGCATTCCTTAATGGAATGTGACAACATTAGGAGGTGGGTTAGAGTAGAATTTAGGATTAGGATTAGATTAGCACGGGTGAATGGATTGAGAAGGGTTAGATCTCAGGGTAGAAGTGGTTGAGATAGGTTAGGTTGGGGTTTAGGGGAATATTAATAAATGAAATAAACTTATTTAATTCATTTAAAAATATAGGAATTAATTATTTAAACAATGAAATTGCTTTTTAATAATTAGGGGACTATAGCCATTTTAATTAAATTAAATAGGCTAGGGGAATGGGTTAATTGCAAGTGGGTATTTGATTTAAGGATTTATTTAATTTCTTTATAATTAAATACTATAGCCATGTTTGATTTTGGTTTGAATTGATTTAAATCATATGGCTATAATAGTTAATATAATTCAGTGATAAAAATCACCTAGGACATTAAATTGATTTGAAGAATTATGCCAAGTAGTAACAGGGTCGTTTGGACATAATCAAGGGTATGATCACACTTAGGGAAAATAGAGTCCATAGTTGGAATAGACCAAATTTAGGTGGTTACATTTGTCCCTCTTTGAATTGATGTGCGGGCAACGCATTGATTCAAAGAAAATTTTCGATTTTGACTTCAGAAAGATTGAGAATTCCGTTCTTGGTTGTCGAATGAAATGTTGATGAGATCAGTCTCGCACTTGATCAAACAAAACTGATAGAATTGATTTTGAACTTGGTTGTCGTCCCAAGATCAATAAAAGATTTTAAAAACACCAATTCTAAACTTGGTTGTCGTCCAAAAATTGATGATACTGATTCTAAACTTGGTTGTCGTCCAAAAGCCAGTATGAAGCTGCCAGGAGCTTTAAAAATCTTCTAAAATGAGGAAACATAAGATATCTAGCTCATGAGAACCAAAGCTTTCTATCCAATAGATCCGACTTAGTCAAGAAAACTGTTATGCCCCTAGTTTGTTTGATAACAAAGTCATTTTGATGTTGTTTCGAGAAAAAATTTAATTGATGATGATAATGCCCCCTCAGGAACAAAATCAAAGGAAAAGAATAAAATCCCTCAGTTGAATGAATGTATCACTTGCAGGAAGTGGTTAGGCCAAGAAAGAATGCAGTAGGAGAAGTGGGAAAAGAAGGTGTGTTTTAAAAATAAACACACGAGTACCAAGTTAATCATGTTTAATAAAGGTGAGTTCGATTATGTTCCTGATAGATCAAAGATTTCAGGAATCATTGATTATGTAATTAAATCGGATTTAGAAGAAGATAGAAATCATTTTTGAGCTTAAAATTTCCTTATGCTGTTATTATTGTTATAAATGCATCAAGAAATCTTTAAAGGTGGCTATATGAAGACTCTTAGGACTTGTCACTGATTTAGCAAATATTGCAACATTTTTATCATCATTGGGCACTTTTCGAAACAGATACCATCAGATAGTACAACCATCACTAATACCCACTGATATTATGAAAGTATGAATAGTATATTTTATTGAAATGTCAGAAATAGACTTAAGTACCAAGGCATAGAAGCCAGGACAACAAAATAGTCACCTTCCTTTTAATATACCAGATTCTGATTAAGGCAAGATATTGGACCCGCAATGACCTTGAAATTTCATATCCTTGGGTACATTATGATTCGTATACCTTAGTGAGAATCTGGATCAGAAAATAGACAAGGAAATTGTGTCAAACTCACCGTAGTTTACACATAACCAAGATCAAGATATATGCGGCTATCCACCCATAGTGGCAACTCTTACCATAAACGTCCAAGTTAGGTGAAATTTATAGGATCATTTGGAACAATCACCATACGCAGAAAATCCAGAAAACATTATGCTCCCAATCCTTGCAACTCTTTGTCTTTGTATAGACATCATTGAGCAACTAAGAGGACATAAAAAATCATCAAGTGAGAATCAATCAAATAAAATTTATAATTACTTAGATGCCCCTAGTTGAAAACATCATCAGGACATAAAAGGATCATAATCAAACCATTATCAAACTACGTGTTTAAGATAATACTTGTTCATTCATATGTCAAACATAGTAAAGATTCATCAATCAAAAAATTAGAATATAAGCAATATGGTGTTCCATGTCTATGCATTAATAGGATAATCCATTCATGTTTGCAATCCAATATAGCCTTGTAGGAATGCTGTGAATGTAAATGTCATGTCCCGTGTTATGAAAAGACACCCTTGTTTTGAAAAGTGACATTGTTTTGCATGTGTCAAGAAACATTGTGCCTGTGAGGCAAACCATCCTAGAGAAACCTAGCAACCGTAACTGACTATACCAACAAAGATGCCCCCAGTGCAGAATGACTTATTCCTAAGACATAAAGATAGACAAATCCCAAGCGAGGATAAGATAGTCTTGTAGGAAAATGAAGTCAGCGTATGAGCACAGGAAAAATTATGAAGGTCTAGTATCATTAGTGCATGGATAGATGGAGCACAGAAAAAAAGTGACGCCTGATTGCCAGATTTTCACCACTTGGCAAGATCTTTTCTTTCTTTTTGCTACCAAGATGCCTATTTTACCAGGTACTCATCAAGGCACTTTTCTCTTTTTCAAATTTTTTGCTATTTTTGCTTTTTTGAATGTTTTTGTAGTATCAAGGCGCCTGTTTACCAGGTTTTCACCAAGGATACCTTTTTCTGAAAGACCTTTTCCATTGTTTTTGGATTTCTTCAGGATCAGTTTTCTGAATGTTTTTGGTATTTTACAAGAAATATTTGTTGTACAGGCTCTGTTAGCCGAACATTAAGCGTAGAACCACTTCAAATGTAGAGTGTTGATAGGATCTGGAAGAACGTCTCTCTCAGGTGTAGCGAATTGATAAGCTCCAGTCCCAAAAGTAGCAGTGATAACATAAGGTCCCAGCTAGTTAGGTTCAAACTTTCCTTTCTGCTCTCTGTTAGGCTAGTTTTTAGGATTCTCTTTCAGGACAAGGTCTCCCACCTCAAACTTGCGTGGTTTGACCTTCTTGTTGTAACCTTTGGAAATTCTTTATTGGTACACTTTGAGGTGGTCAAACGCTTGTTGTTTGCGCTCATCTAGTAGGTCTAGAGAATTTATCCTATCTATGCGGTATTGATCATCAGTAACCAGTCCTTGTAAAGATATGCGCAAAGATAGGATTTCAACCTCAATATGTAGTATTGCTTCAGTGCCATAGACTAGAGCAAATGGCGTGGCTCCAGTGGGTGTTCTGATGCTTGTTCTGTAGGCCCATAGTGCCGAATTCAGTTGTAGATGCCAGTCTCTGCCAGACTTGCTTATAGTTCTATGTAGAATCTTGAGTATGTTTTTGTTCGATGCCTCAGCCTGTCCATTACCTTGAGGATAATAGATTGAGGAGCAATGTTGAGTGATATGGAATTGTACACAGAGGTCATCAATGTTTTGACTTTTAAATTGGCCCCCATTGTCTATCATAATTGAAGAGGGTATCCCATATATACAAATAATGTAGTTCAGAATGAACATAGCCACCTGCTTGCCAATGGATTTGATTAGGGGCACAGCTTTGACCCACTTCGTGAACTACTCAGTGGCCATAATGATGAACTTGTCCCCATTTGAAGAGTTGGGATATATTTGTCCAACCAAGTCAAAGGCCCATTGCTAAAATGGCCAACGTGTTATGAAAGGTATCAGTTCTCTAGCAGGAGCATGGATGAGGTTTCCATGTGTTTGGCATTTAAGACATGCTTTTGAAAATTCAATAGCATCTTTCTCCATGGTAGGCCAATATTAGCCTACTCTGAGTAGTTTCTTGGCTAATGAAAAGTTGTTCGAGTGTGATCCACATACACCTTCATGGACATCTTTTAATGCTAGATCAGACTCTTCTAGTTCTAAACACTGAAGAAGTGTACCATCGAGACTACGTCGATATAGGTTGTTAGTTATGAGGACGTAACACGATGCTGTCCTAATCAGGGATCTTTTCTCATTTCTAGATAGATTGGTAGGAATGGTTTGGTCAGAAAGGTAACCAATGATACTGGCATATCTAGATTGTTCTGGGGTATTCAAGGCACATATTACCTGGTATTCAGAGTTAGCAAAGGAAGGATAGGATATTTATTCCACCCAGAAGTCATAGCGGAATTGATGTTCCTCCAGTTGTAACATGGATGCCAAGGTAGCCATAACATCTGAAGCCTTGTTCTCTAATCTTGGTATCTACTGGAAGGTGATGAAGACAAAATACTTCTTTAGATCATCAACTAGTTTCTTGTAGGGCATCAATTTTTCATCTTTTGTTTGATAATCCCCATTGAGTTGATTGATAATTAGTTGAGATTCACCATACACATGTAACTCTATGATCTTCCATTCCATAGCTAGCTTGAAGCCATTGACCAATGCTTCATACTCTGAGATATTTTTGGTGCATGGAAACATTAATTTGTAAAATTTGGGAATCTTATATCCTTGTGGAGTAATGAAGAGAACCCCTGCTCTAGATCCTTGTTGAGTAAACAAACTGTCAAAGTACATCTTCCATGGATGTTTGGTGAGATGCATGATTATTTCATCAGGGAATTCAATTAGTAATGGTTCATCATCCTGAAGTGGTGAATCTGCCAATTGATCTGCAAGTACCTATCCCTTGATAGCTCATCGTTCAACATACTCAATGTCAAACTCACTTAGAATTAGGACCCATTTTGCCAAATGTCATGTTAATGCTACTTTGCTCAAAAGATACTTTAGAGGATTGATCTTAGCAATGATCTTGACTATATGAGAGAGCATGTAGTGTCTCAATTTCTGTGATACAAAGACAATTGCTAAGCATGCTTTCTCAATAATGCTATAATTGAGCTCATAAGTGACGAGAGTTCTACTAATGTAGTAGATAGCTTGTTCTTTCTTTGTGTCATCTTCTTGCACCACTAATACTCCTAGGGATGTAGTTGTAGCTGAAATGTATAGGAGCAATGGTTTTCCATGAATAGGCACCATAAGAATAGGTGGAGCAGCTAGGTATGCCTTCAATTCTCTGAAGTTTGCTTCACAGTGCTCATCCCAGTTGAATGTGACCCCTTTATGTAGTAGCTTAGTAAAGGGTTGTGCCTTATCTGCAAGTTGCGACATGAATCCCCTAATAGACTAGAGTCTCCCTTGTAGTGTCCTCATTTGACTGATATTACGTGGAGGAGTCATCTCTAGAATAGCTTTTACCTTTGCAAGATCTACCTTGATTCATTTTGTTGATAATATGAATCGTAGGAGTTTGCCTAATTGGACCCCAAAGGCACATTTCTTCGGATTGAGCCTAAGCTGGAATTGTTCCATGCAATCCAATATCTTTCTTAAATCAGCAATGTGAGTACCTCATTCTTTGGATTTAGCCAATGTGTCATCGACATAGTCCTCCATGTTCTTGTGCATCATGTCATGGAATATTGTTGTCATAGCTCTTTGATATGTTGCACCGGCATTCTTTAGCCCAATGGCATGATGTTCCAGCAAAATGTGCCCCATGCACATGTGAATGTAGTTTTCTCTTGATCCTCAGGGGTGATCTTGATTTGATTATAGCCTAAGAATCCATCCATTAATGAATACATCTGAAAGCCAACTATAAGGTCTATGATCATGTCAATGTTTGGTACGGGGAAGTCATCCTTTGGACTTGCTTTATTAAGGTCTCTGAAGTCTGTGCAGATCCTAATAGATTTATCTAATTTTGAAATGGGGACTACATTAGAGATCCATGCTGCATAGGTAATGACTCAAATGAATCCAGTTTTTAGCAACTTTTCTAATTCTGCTTTCACCAATAATGCAACACGAGGATGCATTTTTCTAAGTTTTTATTTCACGGGCTTGATCCTTGGAGCTATAGATAAGTGGTGCATAATGAGATTAGGATCTAGCCTTGGCATATCATTATAAGACCATGCAAATTTGATCTTCTTCTCCTTTAGGAACTCTATGAATTGTACCTTCTCATCTTCTGATAAAGATTGTGCCAAATGAACTATTTGAGGATTATCAACAGTGCCCAAGTTTACTGGCTGTGTTGGTTCAATCAATACTGAAGATCTTTCCTGAAAGTGTTCAGGGAGGATATCAAGAGTCTCATCCTTTGGCACCTCTGAGAGGTTTTCACCATCAGATACGTCTCTTTTCTTTACTATTTTGGGATCTGATACTGCCATAGAGTGGTTTTCACCATTAGTCCGCTTTTTCTTTTTATTTTTCAGTTTGTGACTAAGAAACTTGATATCCTCCTATGACATGTTCTCGCTCCTTTCATTGGTGGGAGAAGGGTAAGGTTCACAAGCATTAAGATAACAAGCTAGGGAATGGTCATTGGAAAAGTTGAGCATAGGCGTAGGATCTATTTTAGTCCAATCAATTAGGTTTGGAAGTACCAATTTTAGGGAGTCAGATTCTGGGAAGGACAACATCATGTTAGCATCAAAACCATTAACCGACATGACATGGTCTATTAAGTTAATATCTTTGATGTTTAGATCAATAAGAGAAAGATCATTGTTAAAAGGGTCATTGTCAGTCATATATGAATCGAACTCTAGTGACTCATCAGTAGATAAATCATCATCATATCTTTATAAAAGGAGGCTTCTTGCTTATAGCCTATGAAATTCTTCTAGAGTTATCTATTCACCAGTGTCTCCATCAATGATCGGGGGAAGGAAATCTTCTTCTGCTTTAGGAGGATCAACATCATTGAAGTGTCAGGTCGTCTACTAGGAGCTGAGGAAGCTATGAACATGTGAATTGTATCTATCCCAATTTCTTTGAAGGCAATAGATAATTGATCCCACTCATAGTCATGAGAGTCTGTGAAATCATCATCAGATCTATTCAAATATTCAACAATGTTTATTTGATGGACTCGGTTAGCCACTTGTAGATCAAAGTGAGGTAGATCTAGGACATGTGAAATTGTGACTAATTTCCCCCAGTTAGGATGTAAATTATGTGGCCGAGGTTCCTCTTGAGTGATTGTAGCTATGGTGTCTCCTAGCTCTTGAATGGGAGGTGGTTCTAGCAAAGGAGTGTGAAAATCTGGTGGTACCTCAAAGCTAGGTACATAACGTTCTCCTTGATATTCAGGATTTTCTATACCAATATGTAGTAATCTCTCATAAGGCCATGGTTCCAATATTATTTCATCTATTTTGTCACTCCCTAATTTAGAAGGTGTACTCTCTTTTGAAGTAGGTTTGTTGGATTGAGTATTTAAACCTAGTCCTATTTTATCTCGGTTGAGGCAAAAATCCATGGGAATAGGTTCAATGATCCCTCATCATGTGTCATTTAGAGGTCCTTTTCCTTTGTAACCCATTTGTTTGAGGAAGTCATATCCCTTTCCATACTGCTCGGGGGATATTTTCACATGTTTGATCTTAGATGCCACTGGTTCTCCTTTGTAAAGCCAGTCCAAGACTACCTGTTCTTCTGTGTTATCTGAAGAAGATATGGATGCCTTTATCATGCTAGTTGCCTTGTGTATTTCTGGCTCTTTGGATGCTAGAGGTGTGAATGTTGATGATGGTTTTCCATAGGATCTTGGTGATACTGGAAGTTCTGTCATTGAGGGAGTCAGGTCCAACTTGTACTCTCCCATACCTGTTTCTTTCAGTTTCAATGTTTTGCTAAAACTTTTCATAACCATGTCCTTGGTTGTTTCAGGAGCAACTGCATCCATAGCCTCTTTGTTGTGAGGGATCATGCTACCTGCTTTGATATTGTTGCAAGTGTAATTGGCATCGGCAGGAATTGTCACTTCCACCCCATTATGTGGGAACTTGATGCATTGGTGATAAGTGGATGGTACAACTTGCATCTCGTGAATCTAGGGTCTTCCTAGTAGAATATTATAGGCCAGGGGTAAATCCAGAACTTGACATATGACATCCCTTTCAATTGGACCAACTCTGATGGGTAGAAAAATAATACCTCTGGAGGATATTTCTTCCTCATCATAGGCTTTGATGGTTATCTTGTTTTGAGAGTCAATTCTTTTCTCTAAGAGACCTAGTTTCCTGACCTAATCCAGTGTACAGATATTCAATCCGGCGCCTCCATCTATCAACATGCATCTAACACAGGATCTATGAATAAGAACTTTGATATGGAGGGGTTGATTGTGTGGATGGGTTAATGACTTTTCATCCTCTTCAGAAAAGGAGAGGTAATGCGGTGTGGAGATATGATTGACCATTTCTTGGAACTTGTCTATATCTATATCTTTCAGAACATTAGCAGCATGTAAAGCTTGTTCTAGGATTTCTCTATGCACAGTGGATATTTTTAGCAACTTGAAGATGGAAATTTTGGTAGCGGTTTGTTGCAATTGGTCTACCAAGTCATATTTCACTCTAGGGATAGTGACCACATGTTTTGCTACTGGTTTAGGAATAGTGACAATAGGAACCTTGGATGTTGATGCTGGTGTCAGTTTTGGAGGTCCCTTGATCGTTACCTGTGCTTGGCTCCTTGTTACAACATTTGAAGAGGATGAAGCACCTTTGATTGTGATCACATTGATGGATTCAATTTTAATATCAAGCATATTGATCACATTGTCATGTTTGGAATAGGTGTAGTTTACTTCATTACCCTTCCCTTTAGATGTTTCTCCTTGATTGTAATTGGAAAAAGGTTTGTTGAATGATGTATGGTCCTCATTGGTAGTATGTCTGTCTACCTTGATCTTACCTCTTTCGATGAGGGCTTGGATAACGTGCTTAAGATTGAGACAATTATTTGTCTTGTGTCCCTTATTTTTATGGAAGACACAATAAGAGTTATCGTCCCACCACCTGGGTTTGACCATTGGTTCCCACGGTTTAGAATCAGGAATCGTAAGAACTTTGTTATCCACCAATGTTTTCAAAACCGTCTCAAGAGGCTCCCCCAAAGGAGTGAATGTTCTTTGGGGTTTTGAAGTCCATGTGCGTCCCTTGTCATTATCATTGTTCATTTTGGGAATGAGAGGTGTTACTTTAGCTTCTTTTCTTGCTTGCATGCCATTGGTTAGATTGAATGCTTTGGGTTTAGAATTAATGTGAGAGGTATCAACTACTTCGTCATTAACAACATTTTTGTTTTGTTTCCACCATTTAGGTTTGGAGTTGGAGCTACTGTCTTTGTTTTCATTTTGAAGGGTGATCTCCCCCTTTTTGACCATGACTTCCTCAATACAGAGGGCATTTTTAATCATCCTATCAAAGCTAGGAGAGTCTTGCATTTCTAGAGTATAGCTCAATTATGGCATGAGATTATTAACGAAGATTTCCATCTTCTCCATTTCGGGAATGACTCTTGAATAGCATGTAAAAATCTTCCTCCATCTTTGTAGGAAGTGTGTGAATGATTCTCCAATTTTCTGTTTGGTATTGCATAGGTCCATCATAGTTACGTCATGCTGAATGTTGTAGGAATAGTGTTGAATGAACCGTTGCATCAACTCCTCGAATGTTTTGACCTTAGGGTTCAATTTCAAAAACCACTCCATGGCATTACCTCCTAGACTTCCCAAAAATAGTCGCATGAGGTAAGTGGGTTCGTGCATGTACTCAATGCTTAGAGCACAAAATTCTCTTACATGGTTGTGTGGATTAGTTTCTCCTGTGTACTTGTCATACTTTGGCCTTGCCACATTAGGAGGAAACGGGACCATAGTGATACTCTTGTCAAAAGGAAATGGACAAATGGTGTCCAAAGGGAATTTTGTTTTAGGTTTCTCCTTCTCTTATTTGAGGTTGGTGAGTTCCATTTGCATCTGATTGAGCTGTTTGGTAAGGATAGATATTGGGTTGGGTACCTCCTTTTCTTTGAGATTTTTCACATTATAATCCTTGGGTAACTTGACACCCGTGGATGCTAGATGGAGGAAGTACTTTTCTTTATCATCACTGATTATCCATTCTAATAACTTGTGGATCCTTTTACTTTGTTTAAGCTTCTCATTTTCATCTTCAGGGATCTCTTCTTCACTATCTGACCCAAACAAATTATGTTCAAACTTGGGTCTTTCTTCCTCTTTCGTGCCTTCAGATTGTGCTTGTTTGCCATCGTTATAACCCTCAAAGGCCTTACTCTATTCGTTAGTGTTGCTATCCATTGGAGGTGAATCTAGATCAAACAAGGAACTGTGAGAAGTTTCTCCTTGAAAGTGTGGTGTCTTAGGAGACACTTTTGATCCTTTAGTTGTGTACTTGTTGTGTCTCGTGTTAACCGTGAAGTTTGTTTCTCAACTTCGTTAACGTTTCCCAATAGTGCAAGAAAGGATTTCAGATTGTTCAAGTGGGCGTGTCTAGGTAGAAGTAAATGTCTATTTTTGGTAGATGTAAATGATTCCAGCGTCAGAGGGTTAGAATGCCCTGATAGTGAGCTGGAAACCAAGTTGTTGATAGAGAATGGGTAGACCATACATATTGAACCAACCGTCAAAGACTAACTAAGCATGCAAGGTGGACATTTCGAAAGTGTTTGAAAATAATAGAAGGGAGACTAGAAGAGACAACAGGGACCAACTAAAGAGAAAAAAAGGGTACCTAAAACAACTGAGACTTCCTAAGAAAAACTGCTAGAAATGCCCACTGTCCTGAATGCGAGCTCCCAGATACGAGCCTCTGATGGTACCAGATGCGATCTTAGAATCTAGATGTGACTATATGCTGACTAAATATGATCCAATGCACCAAATATGATCCTAAACCCCAAATATGACTTGGGAAAAATAGGATGCGATTTTATGATGGTCTTGTCAGTTTTGGTCAATTTTGATAAATTTGTTTTTAAAGAGCGTGAAGTTGTTTGTTTGCAGATTGCATCAAGAGGTGTCGTCAAACGTGAAAAACACTTGTACTCCAGGGTGTGAAATTTATTGATTATTTTGTGGAGCTTATCTTTTTCAGTGATCTTTTTGACACGTCAAATAGTTTTGCATTGTCAAGAGGATGAATCAAACACGCATCTTTTCCTATTCTCTACGTGGAGGATGAAAATCTTTGCTCATTGACTTAGGTACACACTCAAATGCTAATCAAAATATAGCCACCACCAAGCATGCAATTGCTCTAGTCATGATGCTATATTAGCCGACTCCAAATGCAAGTGAGGGCACGATATGATGAGTGTCTTGGAGAAATTACTTTTTGCCTTGCACAAAGATTATCACCCTTTCGAGGATAAATCGGGTATTCTTTCAGTTGAATGTGTTGTAGATTATTGGGTAATACGTTCGAAACTGTCCCCCATAGAATTGTACAAGGAAAAATTGAGGTGTATAGCCCTATGAGTACCTGAATATATATAGTCTCGCAAGCAAGATTCAAGCAGCTCCACTCTATATATACCCTAATATGTTCAAGGAAAGATGTCAAAATTCCAAGAACAAAACCAGTTCCATCTTTCAAGGCTTTGGCCTCCAAGGAAGAAACTATTTATAGTGAGTTGGAAGGGTCGGTCTAAGACCTGTCCTCACTTGGGTCATTCTCGGGATATTTTTTCCTCAACCGGTAGGCCCTCTACTGTTTAAAGATTGGTAACCAGGATTGGCGAGCTTAGGATTTCTAGATTTCTGATTCTTCAAAAGAAGAAGAGCATACTCTCCTACTCCATGTTGTTTTCTCCTCAAACACTTAAAACAATGTTCTTTCCCTCAAGCTATGTTGAGCTTGATTTAATGGTTCCTATTTTAAAGAAAATAGAAAGGGAAAGTTTGTTTTGTTCAATTAACCACAAAATTTAGCAAGTTTGTGTTGTTCAATTTCTGAATCCGAAAAGAATTATATGATTTTGTTCATTGATCCACATAATTTAGTGATTTGTGTTTGTTCAATTTCTATCCCCAAAATGAATTAAACAGTGTATTTGCTTGTTTAGTTACCCCCAATGTCGTCACAAATGATAAAACAATATCCAACTTTCTGATTTTCCTCAAGAGGAAAAGAGAATAATATCTAGTTGTTTTAGCAAGTGGAGAAATGGTCTTTAAGTTTTTGAAAACAAAATAAATAGAAGCCAAGACGGGGGAGGTTTGGTAACCTGTAAAAACTACGTTAGTATCTGTTTAATCCACCTCCATGAAAACTGCCAAAAAGTACCTGCAAACACTTTTTAATCTGTAACATACAAAAAGCACAACTTGTTAGACTTGTTACGATTAGGCAAACAAAGTAGACAAGATTTTCAACCAAATATGAGACTAAAATCCTACTGAATGCGATATAGTATCCGGGATGCGAGCCTATTTACCGAATGCAAGCCTTTGCTGACTGAATGCGAGCCAAAACTAGAAACGATCTAGGAAATCCTAGATGCGAGCTAGAATTTACGCGGTACGATGGCGTATCCGGGATGCGATCCTGCAAGATTAAATGTGATTCTATGTCAGATTCCCGAGCTTGCAAATTTCCAAAAAAGTGTTAGAAAATGAGGCTAAATTGAAAATCAAGCCCCATGGTGGGTGCCAGAAATGTGCGTGTGTATTTGGGAACCTGTTAAGAATGACACAGACACTCAATAGGTCATTGCATTAGCTTGAAAGGTTAGATAAAATGTTCAAAATCACTAATATTGACCTATTTCCTTCTAACTAGAAAGAGTATTATTAGTTTCATATCAGCCCTCAGAATATGCTACAAATCAGTGACATATACTATCTAGCATGAAGAATTTTTAGATTAAAACAAACTAAAAGATAATAAATATGCATTCTAGCTCTAAAAGTTGAAATGAAAACAAATCTAAAGCATGGAATGTGAGATGAAATATAAGTCTAATATTAATTCAACAGCATAACAATGTAATTGAAATCTAAAGTGAAGGCTTATTTGTTCTCAAAATAGGCTTCTATTTATAGAAGAATGGGAGAGAGAGAGGGTGGACAAGATGAATTTATGAGTTAGAAGACCCATAAATGGAGATGTAAGAAGCATTAATGCCCAAGGCATTAATAAGGCATGTGAGAGACATAGGCTTAAGGTCTTCTTCATTAATAAGGTATTAATGAAGGCCCTTAAGAAGCATGGGAGGAAGGCTTGAGAAAGTGGACCTTAAGAAAGTCCAACTTGAGAAAGTGGACTTTCTCAAGTGAGTGGAGTTGCTAAGCATTTCTTAATAGAATGTGACAACATTAGGAGGTGGGTTAGAGTAGAATTTAGGATTAGGATTAGATTAGCATGGGTGAATGGGTTGAGAAGGGTTAGAACCCAGGGTAGAAGTGGTTGAGATAGGTTGGGTTGGGGTTTAGGGGAATATTAATAAATGAAATAAACTTATTTAATTTATTTAAAAACATAGGAATTAATTATTTAAACAATAAAATTGCTTTTTAATAATTAGGGGACTATAGCCATTTTAATTAAATTAAATAGGCTAGGGGAATGGGTTAATTGCAAGTGGGTATTTGATTT
>MU228364.1:989693-1000182 GCA_018584345.1 Thuja plicata | reverse complement strand
AATTTAAATAAGGTTTAGAAGAATTTTAGATAAAATGGAGGGATTAAATAAATAAAATTTATTTAAAAGAAATATGGGGGAAACATATATTAAAATAAATTTTAATATATTAGGGATAGTATTTAAATTAAATTTAAATACAAGGTGATGAATTTATTTAATAAATTAAATAAATAGTTGAATATAACAAATATAGTTAATCTATAAGAATTAACTATATTGTTATAGGCAATATTAATTAAATTAATATAGAAATGAAAAAGGACAATTTAGGGTGTCTACAGTAGTCACCTTGAGGTGTGACAAAAATTTTCCCTGCCCTTGCACCACGGGCCATGTAGGATCCATCAAAGCAAATTTTCCAGCTGGGTTTCTCTTCAACCATGCACAAATGTTCATCTAGAAATTCTATGATCAGAGGATAGGCATCTACCAATGGTGTGATAGATACACTCTAAGGTGTGCTTGCACAAAAACTATCTAGGAATCTACTTGTCCTAGCATTCTCAAGATCCTAAACTCACTTCTAGGACCTCACAAGTCTTTGATCCACTGGCCTAAGACTTCACTAACTCAACTCTATGAGTTGGTCTCCTTGTGCTTCACCTTGAGGGGTAACTATCATTAAGTGTACTTCAACTCTTCACTCCTCCTTGGATGTCTCCAAGTGCAAATTCACCACATTGTCATCATAAGTGTTGTAGGGGGTGCATTCATCACTAAAACAACTATTTTTATCCCTAATGATCTCATTTGAATAGGGCATTAAGGATTTCTCAATCGAGTTCAAGATTGACTATGGTTTTGGCCTAATAGGCCTAATTGGTATACTAGCCCTAAACATAGTGTTTTTTTCAATTGTTTCTCAAAACTTCCAAATAACCCCAAAAAATAACTTGACATTCAGATACCCTTTTTCAAGACCTTGAATATTTTGGTGTTCTTAGGTTCCTAAGGCATCCGTACAGTGGATTCCTGAAATGTAGGACTAATAGGGCTATATTTATGCAGTCCTCTTATTTCTACTTGGAAATCTACCTAAATGGATTGGCCACTGCCTAATCTCATTACTAGGAGTCTTTCGGACCTCTAACTATCTAAAACCATGCTTGGTTCTATGCTTCATCTCTTTCCCCTACAATTGCACATCAATTGTTCTCTTTCATACACCTAGCCGGGCACACTGATCTCGCCTAGGGCATGATCTTAAAAATAGAAAGATTTCTCCTCTGAGCTCCTCCTTCCATGAAAAAAAAAACTTTAATATATTTCCTACCATATTCCTCTAGTCTGTGATGATTTTTACGGTGGAGAACTATGGGGGATCCATAAAACCTAAAACAGTCTAAACTACACCAGCAATTGAGCTATCTACAAAACAATTTTAAAACCTAATCTAATGAACTCAAATAAACTACAATAATGAACAAAAGATGCTTATAACAACTTATACTACACATATCCAACACTAACTCTCATATTTTAATCCATAAAATCACACTTAAACTCAATGCAAGTCGGCTGTCTGTAAAACCAGAACTCTGAGCTACTATTCACATTCAAAATCACATTACATCACTCTCTGCCTCAGGAAATTGGATCCTAGATGTCTTAATATGCCTTACCCTTGATTGTAGGCCATTATGGAAACTACCCATAATGATGCTTCAAAAATAATCCAATTTTGTAATTTTTGTCATGCAACATTAAAAGTTGCTAAAATGTTGTCAAGCAACATTGTGACAACTTTTACATCTTTTTGCAAAATTAATTCTAAGGGTCTCTAATCGACCTAGAATGGTGTAGAAACATCCTATGAAATATTTTAAGCATATTTATACCCTTTCCCAAGCCTTAAAGGATTTAAGACCCATTTTCCCATATTTAGGCCTAATCTAACACTAATCACTATTAAAGAATTAAACATCTAGGTTGGATTGAGCCTAGTCTAATCAACCTAGGAACAAACATGCAAGACCTTCTAAGGTAAAAATTAAACACCAATGACTTGGCTAAGGTCAGTACAAGCCAAAATTGAAACTAGCTTAGATATTAGCCTAGGTGCTCCTGCACCATCCTTCCCAAATAGAAAGATTCAATCCACCCTTGGATTGAGAAAGTTGGTATCAATGCCCAACTTCTTGAATTTTGTCTGCCTGATCCAAGTGGTCTCTACATCAGCTTGTCCATCCCACTTCACCATATTTTATTTGTAATCCTTCTTCCTAGTTTGTTTGTAGACCCTTGAATCTAATGTTTTCTCTTCTTTATTGGATGGTGTAGATGGTAAGTTGAGTTCCTCCACCTCCTGTATGACCTTAGTTAAACTCTGATCTAGATATGGTAGAGGTCCTTTTTATAAGACTAAATCTTCCACATTGAACACAGGAAATAAACCAATATCCTCTAGAAGTTCCACTTTATATGTTTTGGTGCCATATTTAGCCAGAATGGTACATGGGCCAATCCTTTTCATCCGTATCTTATGAGGAAACCCTTTCTACAATATTGCCTTTTTTAGATGGACCATTACTAGATCCCCAACTTGGAATTGGACATCCCTTTTTCTTTCATCCACCTTGTTCTTTATCTTCTCTATATTCTCAGTCAACGTCTTTCTTACTGTCTCATGCACTTCTTGCATAGAATGTGCAAAATCTTCTGCGTAGCCACTTCCCTTGGCTCCATCTTTCAACTCCCTGAGTTCAAATATCCCCTTTGGGTGTAGGCCATAGATGATTTCAAAGGGGCTTCTCCCTGTGGTTCTATTGACAGTGTCATTATAGGCATATTCTGCCTGTCCTAGGAGTTGATCCGAAGTCTTCCCATACTCCTTTATAAGACACCTTAATAGGTTTCCAAGGCTTCTATTGACTACCTCTATTTGGTCATCTATCTAAATGTGATATGCAGACCCAAAAGATAGATTAGTTCCCAACTTGTGCCACAATGTTTTCCAAAAGTGACTCATAAACTTAGTATCTCTGTCAGAAACAATACTCAAAGGTAATCCATGTATCCTCACCACTTCTTTGAAGAATAAATGGGCTATGTGAAAAGCATCATGCACTGGCTTGCATGGCACAAAATGTGCCATTTTACTGAATCTATCTACAATAACATAGATGCTATCCATTCCCTGTTTGGTCTTTGGAAATCCCAAAACAAAATCCATGCTTAAACATTCCCATGGTCTACTAGGAATGGGAAGAGGTTGGTAAAGGCCTGCATTGGAAGATGTACCCTTTTATTTCTAACACACCACACAACTTTCTATATACTTCCTAATGTCCAAATTAATTTTAGGCCAAAAGTAAAACCTCTGCACTAACTCTTGGGTCTTATTGCCACCAAAATGCCCACTAAGTGGACCATTGTGTTTCTCTTGAATCAAATTTTCCCTAATTGTTCCTCTAGGAACACATAAATGACTTCCTTTAAACAATAGATCAGTTTGCACATTATAATTAGAGAATTCACTTTGAAAATGATTCTTGTACTCTTGACATACCTTATCGATGTCTGCAAAGTCTTCATCTTCTGCATATAGGTCTTTGAAACTCTCAATACCCATTCTCTATAGGTGTATCTCTTGTACAGTTAGGTCTATTTTGCTTAAGGAATCTTCTACCTTATTCTATATTCCCTTCTTGTGCTTAATGTTGAAAGTGTAGGCCTCCAAATACTCTACCCACTTCATATGTTTATGACTGAGCTTGTCTTGTGAATTCAAGAAACTAAGTGCCTGATTGTCTGAATAGACCACAAATTATATTGGAAGCAAGTAGTGCCTCCATTTCCTTAGTGCTTGGACTAGAGAATACATCTCTAGGTCATAATAATAGTACTTCTTAGCATCACTTATCTTCTCATTATGAAAAGCCACTAGTCTTCCCTCTTGGCTCAAGACAACACCAATAGCGACATTTCTAGCATCACATTCAACTGTGAATAACCTCTTAAAACTTGGTAGTGTTAGGATTGGTTGAGCGACAATCTTCTTCTTCAGTAATTCAAATCCATGGTTAGCTTTCTCATCCCAAAAAAAATTGGTTTTCATCCCTCCTTTTATAGTATCTAACATAGGGGCACAAATAGCATTGAACTTCTTAATAAAATTTCTATAGTATTGGGCCAAACCATGAAAGCTTCTCACCTTTTTTTCAGTCCTTGGAGTAGGCTAGTTAAGAATGGCTTCCACCTTTCTTGCATCCATTTTGAGATTAACTTGAGACAATACAAACTTAAGATACACTTGTTCTTGCTTCATGAATTCACACCTTTTCCAAGTTTATCATCAGCTCTTCTTCATGCAACTTCTAAAAAACAATCTGCAGATGTCTGAGATGCTCCTCTTTAGTCTTACTATAGATTATTATATCATCTAGATACACTACCACAAATTTTCCAATATAGTCTTTAAGGACTTTATTCATAAGTCTCATGAATGTAGATGGGGCATTAGATAGCCCAAATGGCATCAAAAGCCATTCATATAATCCTTCTGTAGTTTTGAAGGTTGTCTTCCATTCATCTCCTTCATTGACCCTCATTTGGTGATACCCACTCTTTAGGTCAATCTTGGTAAAATACTTTTCTTCTCCTAGATAGTCCATTAGGTCTTCTATCCTAGGGATAGGGAACCTATACCTAATGGTAATCCTATTTATTTCCCTCGAATCAGTATAAAGCCTCCAATCTCTTCCCTTTTTGGGTGTTAAGATAGTGGGTACAACACAAGGACTAATGCTTTTCCTAATGAGACCTTGGCTTAGGATTTCTTGAATTTGTTTGGCAATTTCCTCATTTTGTTGAGGGGTCATCTTATAGGCTGCCTTATTTGGGAGGGTAGCTCCTAGGATAAAGTCAACTTGGTGACTAACAACTCTCTTAAGGGGTAGGGTTGATGGTTTTCCATCACTTATAATGCCTTCATACTTCTGCAATATATCCTAGACTTCCTTAGGAAAATATGTCTTCTTGACTGTCTCATCTGCACTTCCTTCCTTTGGCTTCAACACAAGTACAAATCCTACTCCCTCTCCTTCTTTTAAGGCCTCTATGAACTCCTTTTCACTTACCATAAGAACATTGGGGCCTGATGACTTCATCTCTCCCTCTTATAACAATGATAGTATCTTGAAAGTCACATTGTCTTTCTTCAAAGAATAAAAATTCTTTGCTCCATCATGCATGGCCTATCTGTCAAATTGCCTTGGCCTTCCAAGTAGTCAGTGACATGCATCCATAGGTAGGACATCACACAACACTTTGTCTTTGTATCTCCCAATTGAAAATTCCACCCATGCTTGTTCTTTGACAAGGACATGTCCTTTGTTCAACCAAGTGACCTTGTATGGGTTGGTATGAGGTATTATCTTCATCTTAAATTTGTTGACTACTTCTGACACTATATTGTCAGTAGACCCTGAGTCTATGATGGCTCTACACACTTTTCCCATCATTTTGCATTTCACTCTAAATAGTGACCTTTTTTTACTAGGTTCCTCTTTAACTAGATCCTTGATTAATGTCCTTCTCATAATCAAGTTCTCTCCTTTTGACTCTAGGGGTACCTCAGGGTGTTTACTTCTACCACTAGACTCCTCTTGGACATAGTTTTCCCTCTTGTCACTTCCATGAGAAGTAGAGCCTTTTTCTGGACATATGTATATAGGGTGTCCCATTTGGTTGTAGTGGTAGCATTTCATGTTAGTAAAATAGGGACCTCTCCCTTGACTATTGTTCCTTCCTCTCCAATTGTTTTTAGAGCCTCTGCCTCTATTGAAGTTACCTCTACTTGAACTCCCTTCTTGCCTCTTAGTAAGTTTGTTCTCTCCTTGAGACTTTGTCTCAAAAATTCTACCACCATATCCACCTCTTTGTCCTTTATTGTCTCTTCCTCTGCCTCTACCTCTAGTAGTGCTTGAGTCTTGCTTCTTACTTAACTTATCTTCCACCTTAATTGCAATTTGGTGACATCTCTGAATAGTATCAAGGGTTAAGAGACTCATCTCATCTTGAATAGTCCACTTGAGACTATTAAGGTATCTAGCTACTTTAACCTTCTCATCTTTTGCAAATCGAGACTCTTCAGTATAAGAGTTCACATTCAAATCTTTCTGTCTCAGACTTTGTCTTCTTTTATGCAATTGAATCTCATAGTCTTCAGGTACATATGCATCTCTGATTTTTATTACCATAGCCTTCCATGTGGTATGGAGCTTCTTTTTTTCCTTCTCTCTCTCATCTTGGATAAAATTCCACCAAGTGAGTGCATACCCTCTAAGTCTTTCCTTAGCTACCTTTACTTTTTGAGCTTCTATTATGCCATCACACTCAAAGTGATTTTCTAGTCCTTCTATCCAATCTAGGACTATCTCTGCTTCCATCTTTTCAGTGAAGATAGGAACTCCTTCCAATGCCTTACCACTAAAAGATTTTAATTCCTTTAATAATGGTTCTTCAGTGAGGACAAGGTCAGCTTCAGGGACATCATCATCTAAGGAAATCTCCTTACTCTTTCCTTCAACCTTATCCTTCACTTCCTCAGTCTTTTCTTCTACTTGGTCTACTTTGTGTTCCAATTGTGCAAATATTTCTCTGAGCAATCTATTATCTTCTTCTTGCTTATCCACTTTGTTTTCCAACTCTGCATTTGTCACCATTGTAGACTCTCCTATTGAATCTTCTAGTTGGAACATTCACCACAAGCCAAATCTGATTGGCTCTGATACCAATATGATAGATGCACTCCAAGGTGTGCTTGCACAAACACTATCTAGGACTCTAATTTTCCTAGCCTTCTCAAGATCCTAAACTCACTTCTAGGACCTCACAAGTCTTTTCTCCACTGGCCTAAGACTTCACTAACTCAACTCTATGAGTTGGTCTCATTGTGCTTCACCTTGAGGGGTAACTATCATTAAGTGTACTTCAACTCTTCACTCCTCCTTAGATGTCTCCAAGTACAAATTCACCACATTGTCATCATAAGTGTTGCAGGGCGTTCATTCATCACTAAAAAAACTATTTTTCTCCCCAATGATCCCATTTGAAAAGGGCATTAAGGCTTTCTCAATTGAGTTCAAGATTGACTATGATTTTGGCTTAATAGGCCTAATTGGTCAACTAGCCCTAAACAGAGTGTTTTTCCCAATTCTTTCTCAAAACTTCCAAATAACCCCAAAAACTAACTTGACATTCAGATACCCTTTTTCAAGACCTTGAATATTTTTGTGGTCTTAGGTTCCTAAGGCATCCGTACAGTGGATTCTTGAAATGTAGGGCTAATAGGGCTAATTGGGCTATATTTGTGTAGTCCTCTGATTTCTACTTGGAAATATACCTAAAAGGATTGGCCAATGCCTAATCTCATTACTAGGTATCGGTAGGACCTCTAAATCTCTAAACCCATGCTTGGTTCTATGCTTCCTCTCTTTCCCCTGCAATTGCACATCAATTGTTCTCTTTCATACACCTAGCCGGGCACACTGCTCTCGCCTAGGACATGATATTGAAAATAGAAAGCTTGCTCCTCTGAGCTCCTCCTTCCACACAAACAACCTTCGATGACTTCCATACCATATTCCTCTGGGATATGATAATTTTCATAGTTAAGAGCTATGGGGGAGCCATAAAACCAAAAATAGCCTAAACTACATGCAACAACTATGCTATCTACAAAATAATTTTAAAACCTAATATAATGAACTCAAATCAACTACACTACTATGTATATGTTGAAAACCTACCTGCTGGGAGCACACTTAGTCAGCAATCAAAGTGTTAGCATCAGTATCTTCCTTCAAATAAAGATTACTGTTTTCACTGGTCCTTATAATCCAATACTTATTAGATAGGAATGAAGTCATTCATACCAGGCTCTGGGAGCTTGTTTCAATCTATACAAGGCTTTGTGAAGTCTACATACCATGTTTCTCTTTTCTGGATTGACAAACCCTTCTGGTTTTTCAATGTATACCTCTTCTTCAAGTATTCCATTTAAAAATGCTGACTTGACATCCATTTGATATACTTTGAATCCTTTATATGCAGCATAAGCAAGCAATATTCTTACTCCTATCCTAGCAATGGGTGCAGAGGTTTCTCTATAGTCTATACCTTCTTCTTGTGCATACCCTTTGCCTACTAGCCTTGCTTTGTTCCTTGTGACTTCTCCATTCTCGTTCAGCTTATTTTTAAATATCCATTTTGTACCAATGACATTCTTGTCATCTGGTCTTGGCACAAGTGACCATGTTTTTTTCTTCTCATTCTGCTCAATCTCATCATTCATAGAACTTATCCATTCCTCATTATCTAGTGCAGCATTGATAGATTTTGGCTCAAACTCACAAATTAAACAATTTGAGTTTAAAGACTTACTTCTTGTTCTTGTACCAACTTTCTTATCTCTTATGATCTGGACCTCTGGATGGTTCCTTCTTACATATATTGCAAGTATAGGTACAGTTATTTGTCTATCAGCTTGATCATTATTTTGGTCTTCATTCTGTTATTCATCACCTTGCACATTAATTTGATCATTATCCTGATTGTCAGTATTTGTAGCCTGATGCTCGGGAGCAATGAATTGTAGCTCAGGGGCTCTACATTATTGGTAAGGTAGAGTCTTAGGTTTCTTGATGTAAGTGAACTTATTGTAGTCCTTTGGTTCTTTAGTGATTTCTTGTTCATTCTTCTCTGCAAATTCATCTATCTTTACATTTGCACTTTCAATAATTTTGTTAGAGGCTTTGTTTAGACATTTGTAAGCCTTGCTCTTGGTAGAATACCCTAGAAAAATCTCTTCATCACTCTTGGAGTCAAGTTTTCCATTTCTATCATCTTTCAAGATATAAAATTGACATCCAAAATTTTTGAAATAACTTACATTGGGTGTGTATCCATACCATAGCTCATAAGGTGTCTTCTTGGTGTCTTTCTTCAATTGTACTTTGTTTAGTGTGTAAACAACAGTATTGACAACTTTCCTCCAGAATATTTGGATGATGCCTTTCTCTATCATTAGTGTTCTTGCACAATCAACTATTGATCTATTCCTTCTCTCAGCAATTCTATTTTGCTGTGGTGTTCTTGGTGCAGAAATCTATCTTTTTATACCATGCTCATTACAAAAATTAGTGAATTCATCTGATATAAACTCACCACCTCTATCTAATCTTAAACACTTTATATCCTTACCACTTTGTTTTTCTACCATGGCCTTATACCATTTAAACATCTTGAATGCTTCAGATTTATCATTTAGAAACATAACTGTCATCATTCTAGAGTAAACATCAACAAAGAGAATAAAGTATCTATCTCCATAGTAACTCTTTGTCCTCATGGGTCCACATAAATTAGTATGGACTAATTCTAAAATTGCATTAGATGTATGGGTTTTTCTTTTGAAACTAGACTTTGTCATTTTACCTTTTAGATAGTTTTTACACATGATGTTGTCAGGCTTGGTGATTGTCGGTAAGCCTCTGACATTTCTCTTTTTGCTAATTTTCATCATCTTGTCAAAGTTCACATGACACGGTCTTTTGTGCCATAACCATATGTCTTCATTTGTAGCAATTAAACAAGTGGAGTCAGTATCATTTAGATAGAATAAGTTACCTTTTGTCTACTCACCGGTACCAATTAGATTTCTAGATTTGTTGAAGATCTTTGCCTTTTTGTTTTCAAATGCTACTTTGTGACCTGAATAATTTAACTGAGAAAAACTCAATAGATTATAATTCAATCTATTTACCCAATAAGAATTCTCAAATTTTATCTGGTTATTCAACATTATTGTTCCTCTACCTTCAGTTGGACAAGGTGTGTCATTTCCCATTCTTACTGATCCACCCTTGTAGTATTCAAAAGTCTCAAATTTTTTCTTATCACTGGTCATATGATGAGTGCAGCCACTATCTATGATCCAAACATCATTTTTGCTAATTTTAGATATGAGAGAAGTTTCTACATACCTTTCTTCTTCATCATCTGAATCATCCTTTATAGCCACAAACACCATCTCAACGTCTTCATCAGATTTGGTGTCAGTACCATCATCCTTGCATTTTTCTAGGTAGCTGACCTTCTTTCAATTTTCCTTATAGTCTCAGGTATCTCTTCTTTCTGATTGTCAGTAGCTTCTGTAATCACCTCTGTCAGACTTCTTCTCAAAAGATCTATCATTACTTCTGTCATCTTTTCTTCTGTTAGTACATCTTGCAGCAAAATGTCCAATCTCTTTGTAATTAAAACAAATAAGTGATAATTTACCTTTGTATTTACCTTTACCTCTCTGCATTCTTCTGGCCATAAGTGCCTCTATTTCATCAAGATCACCTTCTTCACTTTCACTATCACTATCTTTTCTCATAGTGTTTTTGTGACTTGATTTACTTATTATCATAGAAGTTTTGAATGCAGACTCTATGTTTGGTAAGACACTATTATCAAAGTTATTCATCTCAAATGAAAT
>MU228364.1:978695-989643 GCA_018584345.1 Thuja plicata | reverse complement strand
TTTGAATGCAGACTCTATGTTTGGTAAGACACTATTATCAAAGTTATTCATCTCAAATGAAATCAGTCTTCCAATTAAACTATCTAGAGTAACATTTCTATTTTCTACTACTCTCATTTCTTGAATGACAGATACTCTAATAGCATAAGTAGGCAGTAAGGTTCTTAGAATTTTACTTACCACTGTATCTTCTTCTAGTACACCTCCAACTTCTTGGATAGCATTGACTACTTCTTTAATTCTTGTGCTATACTTAGTGATTTTTTCTCCTTCTTTCATTTTGAGATCATCAAAATTTCCTCTAAGGCTTTCTGCCTTGGCTCTCAAAACATTTTTGTCACCACCATGTACAAGTTTTAATTTGTCCCACATCTGCTTTGCAGTTTTGCATTCTTTGACATCTTCAAATTCAACATCGGAGAGTGAGGAAGCAAGCTCTATCATTATGCCATTATGTTCATGCTTCTCTCTCATTTTTTCAACTGTTGGTGCTCCTGTGGGAAATGCATATTCAGTTTCAAGGAATTAAGTAACATCATTACCAATACCTGATAAGTGAAATCTTATCCTACTTTGCCATGAAGAAAAATTATCTTTGTTCAACTTTGGCACATCTCGTCTGTTCATCTTGTGATCTTTGACTTAGGTCTTGAAACCTTCCTTCTAATCATACAAGATCTGATACCAATTGTTAGTAATAACTGAGAGGGGGGGGTGAATTAGTGGCCTGAAAAACTTATTCTTATTCTAATCACCAATCAAATAAACCTCAGATTATTATGTCCCTACAAGATGCATGTTCATGAGATACTTATAATGATTATCTATCTATCAGTTTACCTTTTCTGTCCTTATTTTCCTTGATTACCGATAGGTAGTATAAATATTTACCGAAATACAATAAATATGTAGAGTATACTAATAAGTCCAGTGTTAACTATGTCAGATATAAAACAATAAAGAAATGAATCATACACACATAACATATGATTTTTTTAATGTGGAAACCCTGTTAAGGGAAAAACCACTGGGACCGGTACCCCAAATTTTCACTCTTCTGAAGTGAACCCTATTAAGAGCCAACCTTGTTAAAGGTTACAAACACACTGTTAGGTGTGACCTTGTTAGAGGATTTTACACATATAGGTTGTCACTTAGGATCGGGCATCTAATGCTTCCATCCTTGAATCAGCCTCTCTTAGACCGTCAATAGGCATCGGGCATATCCAATGCTACTTTCATGAATCAACCTTTTTAGCACTCTTTGGGATGTACCTCAATACATAGAAGACTGTTAAGTCCTGCTCTGTTAAGAGATTTGATGCTTCAATGATTAAACTTAAATAAAATGACCTATTTCTAATGCAACTTCAATTGAAGATTTTTAGATCTATTTAAGTACATTACCTCTCTGATCAATGTATCAATTCAATTATTTTGTACTCCATACTTTCTTCTCTATGATGTTGTGTTCAATGTTTGTCGGTGTCTACAGAATTCCTTAGCTCTACTTCAGCTTGATTGATCATTACTGCATGAAGTTCTTCTTCATCAGTTTCTCTTCAACATCCTCTTTCTGTTCACTCCCCTTCCCCATGCCTTCAGAAATAAATTAAGCTTGTCTCTTATATAGACATGATATTCACTGTTTCTTGATTCTTGGCGTGAAAAATAATCTAGCCAATTTGATTTAAAGCATAACTCCTGATTTATCTCATAGTTATCTTTACGCCAACTATACAAATCTTCTTTAAATCAATTACTTAACTCTAGTCAAATAAAACAAGGAAAACAAACAGTTAATTCTATCTTTAGCTCTTGCTAGCTAGATATTTTGTCATTTTCTCAACTCTCTATTCTATCGGTCAACTCTTCAGTTAGTCATCGGTTACAACTGTCAATTTCATTGGTGTGACTCTAGTTAGCTTTGGGATCTCCGTTTGTTAGGAAACTCTACTTTCAGCTCGTTAGGCATCCCATGGTTTGCTTCGTCGGGCAACACTATCTTCTTCTCGTTGGGTATCACTACGACTTTTCTTCTTTGCCTTTACCAATGGTGTGCACTCCGTCGGTGTTTGTAGGTTACTTAGTGAATACTTGAATTTTAAGCATTGATGAAAGCATAACCTTTTTTCGATTGATTCTCTAAAGTCTTTGGAATTTTATACATGATCGTACATATGATATCAAGTTGACATCAATGACAATACAAATCATTAACTAATTTAATGCCTTGCATTATCTTCAACTTAACATTATCAAAAATTTAATCAGTTACATGTCATCAGTGCTCAGTTTATTCTGTGAATTGTCTCTCAGTGATCATGTGACCGATAGTCCAAAATTTTTTTGCTTATATAATAACAACTTCTGATCCTTTATGGATTATCAGCTTGTGCAGTTTGGCCAACTTGGGAATTTGGCGGATTGCTTTGTGATTGCACAAGTGATGGAAAAAGTGGTGCTGAGGCTGTCTGAGTGACTATTGGTTGGGCATGGAATGTGGGCCCTTGTGAGAAGGAGGGCTGGTTAAAGACTCTGGTGAGTGGAATGCCAGTAGTGAATTTTTTTTGGGGAGGAGGCTGGTTGGAAGTGTTCGCAGCTTGTGTGACTGATGGTTGCGAGGCAATTGGCTGGGTATGGATTGGTTGAGTAATTATGGGCTGGATGATGGTTGGTTGAGGAGAAATGGGCTGAATGGGTTGTGATTCTTGGGCGGGTTGTGATGGTTGCAAGACAGGAGGTCCCATGATAGAAAGTGGTGCTAGTTGTGTAGTTGTGTGCACTATGGGTTGTGTAGCTATCGGTTGGAGTAGATGGGGGATAATGGATCAAACTTGGGATGATCTAAATTGTGGATCAAATATTTCTTCCACCATGAGTCGGGAAAAGTCAGCTGGGATGTTCAAAGATAGTCCAACTTGTAACCACCTGGATTTGGTCTACTCAGACTATAGACCCTATTTTCCCTAAGTGTGATCATACCCTTAATTATGTTCAAACGACCTTGTTACTTCTTGGCATAATTATTTTGAAATCAATTTAATCTCATAAAGTGATCAAATCACTAAATTAATTACTTTTTATCCAAAATCAAATAATCAATCAAATACATGGCTAAAAATGATTAATTTTCTAGGAATTAAATAAAGTCCTAAATCAATTGCTCACTTGCAAAAGAACCCATTCCCCTAGCCTAATTAATTTAATGAAATTGGCTATAGTCCTATTGATTATTAAAATGAAATTAAATGTTTAAATAATTAATATCCCTATTTTTGAATGAATTAAATAAGTTTTATTCATTTCATTAATATTCCTCTAAACCCCTAACCTAACCCACTTCAACCACTTTGACTCTACGTTCGAACCTATCCCAACCCATTCACCCTTGATGAATCTAATTCTAATCCTAATTCTATCCTAACCCACCTCCTAATGTTGTCACATTCCATTAAGGAATGATTAAGGACTCCACCCACTTGAGAAAGTCAAGGAATCTCAAGATTCCTTTCCTCAAGTCCACCTTCTCAAGCTTGCCTCTTACACCCTTCCCATGCTTCTTTAAGGCTCTCATTAATGCCTCATTAATAGAGATTCCTTAAGCCCATGCCTCTTCAATGCCTTTGGCATTTATTGCTTTTACACTTCATTAATAATTTTTTCAACTCCATTAATGCACCTTGTCCCCCCTCTCTCTCCTCATTCTTCTATAAATAGAAGGTGTTTTTGAGCACAAATATGCCCATAAGTTTAGAATCAAATGCATTGTTATGCTGTTAAAATAAACATAGATTCATATCATATTTTAGATTTCATGTTTATGCATTGTTATTTTCATGCTTTTTAGAGCTAGAATGCTTGTTTAGGAGATATCTTTCTTTTTTTTAACTAAAATATTTCATGCTAAGTCGTATATGTCACTGATAGTAGCATAATTTGAGGGCTATTATGTTGCTTATCATACTCTTCTTAGTTAGAAAGCAATAGGTCAATTTTAGTGCTTTATATGCTCATCTAACCATGTTTTCCACTAATATAATGATCTATTGAAGTGTTGTGTCGCAGGTAACAGGTGCAATATTTCACACAAAAATTTCTAGCACCCACCGTGGGGCTTGATTTGATATTTGCCTCATTTTTTACCTCATTTTTCACCAATCTTTCCTCCCAGTTTTCAGGTCTAGAATCACATCTAGTCATTTTGGCTCACATCCGGGATACACCCTCACACTGTAAAAAATGAGGCTCGCATCCAGGATTTCCTAGATCATTTTTGGTTTAGGATCACATCTGGGGAACATTCAGTCGCATCTAGTGACAGGGGCTCACATCTGGTATATGGTATCACATCCTGTGTTTTTAAGATTGCATCTAGTGAAAAATCTTGCGTACTTCATTGCCTAACCTCTAACAGTTTGATCACATTGGTTTTTGTCTTTTAAAGCAGCCTAACTAGTGTTTGCAGGTTGCTATCAAGGGTTTTTCTTGGGAGTTGAACAAAAGAATACTAACATGATTTTTCAGGTTGCCCAACCCCCTTCTTGACCTCTATTTACATGATTTTTACACTAAAAACATTTTCTAATCTTCTACTAAACTAAATAGAGGACTATGCTCTTTTCCTTTTAAGGAAAATCGGAAACTCACACATCAGTTTATGAGTTGAAAGGAAATTGGATATAACTGAACCAAGAAAACAAAACTAAATTTCTTATGGATCAGTAAATGAACAACTCAAAGCACTAAATTTGTGGGCTAAATGAACAATCTCATTGTCTAAATTTTGGGGATCAAAAATTGAACAAGCTACTCATCTAAAATTGCAGATAATTGAACAAATACAAACTTTAATTTCAAGCACTCTATTTTCCATAAATTAGGAACATCTTATATCAAGCACAACATTGCTTGAGGGAATGAACTGTTTGCTTGAAATTGTTTTGGGAGAAAATGGCATGGATTAGGAGAGTATGCTCTTCTTCTTCGGAGGAATCATAAATCTAGAGGTCCTATGCTCACCAATCCTTTGTACACTTATTTAATAGTAGAGGGCCTACTGATTGAGGAAAAAATCTCCTGGGAATGACCCAAGTGAGGACAGGTTTTACGCCAATCCTTCCAGCTCACTATAAATAGTTGCTTCCTCGTAGGCTAAAGCCTCGGAAGATAGAATTGGTTTTTTTCTTAGAATTTTGACATCATTCCTTGAACATGCTTGGGTATGTGTAGAGTAGAGGCGCTTGAATCTTGCTTGCGAGACTACAAATATTTGAGTACTCATAAGGCTATATGCCTCAATTTTTCCTTGCGCAATTCTATGCGGCATGGTTTCAAACAGATTGCCCAATCATAGACAACATTTAAACTGAAATAATTCATGATTCACCCCTAAAAGGGTGATAATCCTTGTGTAAGGCAAAAATTAATTTCCCCAAGACACTCGTCATATCGTGCCCTCACTTGTGTTTGGAGTCAGCTAATACAACATCATGACTGGAGCCATTGCGGGCTTGGTGATGGTTGTATCTGATTAGCATTTGAGTGTGTACCTAAGTCAATGAGCAAGGATTTTCATCCTCCACCTAGAAAATAGGGATAAGATGTGTGCCTGTTTCACCCTTTAACAATACAACAATGCTTGATATAATTAAAAGATCACTAAAAAGATAAAATTTTCAAAACAAGCAACAAATTTCAATCTTGGGTCTACACATGTATTTTCACCCACTGACAAGTCTCAGAACACAAACTGCAATTAGAAGAACTTCACGCACTTCCAAGACAAATTTTTCAAAATTGATCAAATCTTACAAAGACATCATAAAATCATATCCCAGATTTCCTAGCTTGTTTTTGGTATCCTAGCCCACATCTAGTATCCTGGCTCACATTCGGTTAACACATCATCGCATCTAGGGTTCTAGCTCGCATCTAGGGTCATCAGTAGCTCGCATCTGGTATTTTTAGGATCACATCTGGGAGCTCGCATCTAGGATAGTGGGCATTTTCAGAATAGCTTTTCAAGAAAACTTAGTTGATTTGGATACCCTTTTGGCTCTTTAGTCTGCCCCTGTTGTCTTTTCTGGCCCCCCTGTCGCTGTGTCAAAATACTTTTTCAAACGTCTACCTTGTATGTCCAGTCAGTTTTTTGTTATCCGTCTCAATACGTGTGGTTTATCCACTTTTTACAACAACTTGGTTCCCAGCTCACTATCAGGGCATTCTAACCCTCTGACACTGGAATCATTTACCTCCACCAAGATACAAATGATACTTCCACCTAGACACTCACTTGAATGATTCAGAATACTGTTTGACACTCTCGGGAAACTTTGACAAAGTTGAGGTACAACCACATGGTTAACACAAGACGTAACAAGTACACATCTAAATGATCAAAAGTGCCTCCTAAATCACCACACTTTCAAGGAGAAACATCTCATAGTTCCCTACTCAATCTAGACTCTCCACAAATGGACAAGTCCACTTGCGGATGGAGTGAGGGTTTTGAATAATATGACAATAGAAAAAACCAAAAGCACGAAGATATCAATGAAAAAAAGAACCCACTTTTGAATGTCCTCTATTTGAATCAAGAAGTGAGGAAGACATCACTGAAGAAGCATACGATAAACTCAAACAGAGCAAGAGGTTCCATAAGATACTACAAAAGATGATTGACAAGGATAAAGAGAAATACTTCCTCCATTTAGCATCCACTGGTGTAAAATTACCCAAGGATTATGATGTGGAACAACTAAAATAAAAGGAGATAACAACTTCTATTTCTATTCTCGCCAAACAACTTACCTTAATGCAAATGGAGCTTATGACTCTCAAGCAAGAGAAGGCTAAACTCAAAATGAAATACTCGGTGGACTCCATTTGTCCATTTCCTTTCGACAAGAGTATCACTATGGTTCCATTCCCTCCCAACGTGGCACAACCAAAATATGACAAGTATATGGGAGAGACCGATCCACATGACCATGTTCAAGATTTTTGTGCTCTTAGCATAGAGTACATGCATGAACCTACTTACCTCATGCGACTGTTTCCTGGAATTCTAGGAGGTAACGCCATAGAATGGTTCTCAAAACTTACACCCAAGGTCAAAACTTTTGAGGAGTTAATACAATAGTTTATCAAACATTACTCCTATAATATCTAGCATGACATGACTATGATGGATCTATGCAACACTAAATAGAAGACTGGAAAATCCTTTACCCACTTTCTGCAAAGGTGGAGGAAAATATTTGCACGATATTCAAGAGCCATTCTCAAACCTGAGAAAATAGAATTCTTTGTCAATAACTTGATACTAGAATTGAACTACGTATTGCAGATGCAAGATTACCCTAGCTTCGATAGGATGATCAAGAATGCCCTTTATATCAAAGAATTGATGACAAAAAAGGGGGAGATCACTCTTCAAAGTGAAAGCAAACTTAGCAACTCCACTCCAAACCTAAATGGTGGAAGCAAAATAAAAATGTTGTCAAAAATGGCGTAGTAGACACATCCAATGTTGGTCCTAAACTTGAAGTATTCAATCTAACTAAAACATGCAAACAAGAAAAGATGCCAAGGTAACAACCCCCATACCAAAAGCAAACAATGATAATAGCAAAGGTCAAACATGGACTTCAAAACCTCAAATAACATTCACTCCTTTGGGGGATCCTCTCGAGACTGTTTTGAAGACACTTTTAGATAAAAAAAAGTTCTCACAATCCCAGATTCCAAACCATGGGAACGAGCAATTAAACCAAGGTGGTGGGATGATAATTCTTACTGTGTCTTTCACAAGAACAAAGGACACAAGACTAATAATTGTCTTAAACTTAAACATGTTATTCAAGACCTCATTGAAGGGGGAAAGATCAAAGTGGAGGGACACACTACCAATGAAGATCATACAAAATTTAACAAACCGTTCCCTAACTATGATAAAGGGGAAACATTTAAAGGAAAAGGTAATGAAGTAAACTACACCTACTCCAATAATGACAATGTGATCAATATGCTAGACATTAAAACTGAATCAATTAATGTGGTCACAATCAAAGGTGTTTCTTTCCAAACAAATGTGGTGACTCGTAGCCAAGCATAGGTCATGATAAAAGGACCCAATTCTTCCCCAAAACCAGCATCAACATCCAAGGTTCCTATTATTACTACCCCTAAACCTGCAACAAGACATGTGGTAACTATTCCTGCAACAAAGTATGACTTGGTAGACCAATTGCAATGAACCTTTGCCAAAATTTCCATTTTTGAGTTTCTTAAAATATCCACAGTGCATAGGGAAATCATAGAACAAGCCTTACATGCCACAAATGTACCAAAGAACCTTGATATAGACAAATTCCAAGCAATGGTCAATCACATCTCAGTGCCACATTACCTCTCCTTTTCTGAAGAGGATGATAAATCATTGACACATCCACATAATCAACCCCTCCATATTGAAGTCCTCATTCATAAATCCTATGTTAGACATGTATTGATAGATGGAGGTGCGGGATTGAATATTTGTACACTTAATCTAATCAAGAAACTGAGTCTCTCAGAATAGACCATTGACTCTAGAAGAAAAATAACTATCAAAGCTTATGATGAGGATGAAAGATCCTCTAAAGGCCTTATTGTTCTATCCATTAGAGTCAGACCAATTGAAAGGAATATCGTATGTCAAGTTTTGGATCTACCCCTGGCCTACAATATCCTGTTGGAGAGACCATGGATTCATGAAATGCAAGCTGTGTCATCTACTTATCACCAGTGTATCAAGTTCCCACATAATGGGGATGCTAATTATACTTGTAACAATATCAAAGTAGGTATTATGATTCCACATAACAAAGAGGATATGGATGAGATTTCTCCTGAGACTACCAAGGACATGGTTATGAAGAGTTTTGGCAAAACCTTAAAACTTGAAGAAACAGGTATGGGAGAATATAAGCTGGACATGACTCCATCACTAACAGAAATTTTGGTGTCACCAAGATCCTATGGAAAACCTTCCTTGATATTTACACCTACTACATCCAAGGAGACAAAAATCCATAAAGCCACTGGCATGGTAAAGGCATCCACATCTTCTTTAGATAACATAGAAGAATAGGAAGTCTTAGACTGGCTTTACAAAGGAGAACCAAAGGAAGCTGAGGTCAAACATGTAGAAATATCCCTAGAACAGTATGGTAAAGGATACAATCTACTCAAGCAAATGGGATACAAAGGAAAAGGACTTCTAAGCAACACTGGAAGAGGACTTATTGAACATGTACACATAGAGTTAAGAAATACCAGAGACAAAACAAGACTAGGTTTTAATATTGAATCCAACAAACCTACTTCAAAAGATAGTCTGATCTCTGACAAAGGGAGTGATGAAACATATGAGATAGTGCTAGAACCATGGCCTTATGAAAGATTAATACATATTGGCATAGAGAATCCTGAGTATCAAGGAGAGAGCTATGTACCAAGCTTTGAGGTACCACAAGATCTTCACACCCCTTTGTTAACACAACCTCCTATTCAAGAGGTAGGAGACATAACAACAGTTGATCCAAAGGTACCATTGATAGCAACAACTATAGAGAGAAAAAATTGATAGCCGAAGTCACATCCTAACTGGGGGTAGTTAGTCACGATCACACATGTCCTTGATCTACCACACTTTGATCCACAGATAGATAACCGAGTACACCATATAACTATTGCTGAATACTTAAACAGATCTGATGATGAAATAACTGGCTCTCATGATTATGAATGGGATGAGCTATCTATCACCATAGAAGACATTAAAATAGATATATTTCACATGTTTGTGGCTTCCTTAACACCTTGTGAACATTCTAACACTACTCCCAACAACACTGATATTCCTGAAGCAGAGGAAGAGTTCCTTCCCCCAATCATTGATGGAGAGACTGGTGTTCTCATAAGTCTAGAAGAATTTCAGAGGCGACAAGCAAGAAGCCTCCTTTTACAAAGAGATGATGATGAAATTTCTACTGATGATTCATTAGAGTTTGGTCCACATGTAACCAATAACGACCCTTTTAATGATGATCTAGGTCTTATTGATCTAAACAGCAAATAATTTAACTTAACAGGACATGTCATGTCAGTTAATAGTCATGATGCTAACACGATGTTGTCCTTTCCAGAGTCTGATTCCTTGTCTTTGTTAAACCTAGACCTAATTGATTGGACTATTACAGATCCTGCTCCTATCCTCAACTTTCCTAATGACTACACCTTGGCTTTCTATCTAAACGCTTGTGAACCCTATCCTTCTTCCACCAATGAAAGGAGTGTGAACATGTCATAGGAGGATATCAAGTTTCTCAGTCAAAAAATGAAAAATAAAAAGAAAAAGGGGATTGATGGTGAAAACCATGTTGTGGCTGCATCAGATCCTAAAATAGTCAAAACAAAAGATGCATCTAATGGTGAAAACCTCTTAGAGGTGCCAAAGGATGAGAATCTTGATATCCTCCCCGAGAACTTTTAGGAAAGGTCTTTAGTTCTGATAGAACCAACACAGCCAGTTAATTTGGACACAATTGAAGATCCTCAAATAGTACACCTAGCACAAACTTTGTCAGAAGAAGAGAAGACATAGTTCACCTAGTTCCTTAAAGAGAAGAAGATCAACTTTGCATGGTCTTATACAGATATGCCTGGACTAGATACTAATCTAATCATGCACCACTTATCTATAGCTCTCAGGATCAAGCCTGTGAAACAAAAACTTAGAAAGTGCATCCTCATGTTGCATTTCTAGTAAAGGTGGTGTGTGCATAAATATTGTCACACTTCTATGAATCATTCCATTCAAGGTTGCTCAAGAATGAGGCCTCAAATATCGATCCATAGCTCTCTAGTCATGGATGTGTAAAAATATAAAATGAAGGCCCTC
>MU228364.1:927347-963203 GCA_018584345.1 Thuja plicata | reverse complement strand
GTTCATTTATGAATTTGGAGACTCATAAATGAATATGTAAGAGCCATTAATGCCCAAGACATTAATAAGGCATGGGAGAGACATAGGCTTAAGGTCTTCATATTAATGAAGGCATTAATGAAAGCCTAAAAGAGGTAAGGGAGGAAGGCTTGAGAAAATGGACTTTAAGAAAGTCTAGTTTGAGAAAGTGGACTTTCTTAAGTGGGTTGAGTTGCTAAACATTCCTTAATGAAATGTGACAACATTAGGAGGTGGGTTAGAGTAGAATTTAGGATTAGGATTAGCTTAGCATGGGTGAATGGGTTGAGAAGGGTTAGAACCCAGGGTAGAAGTGGTTGAGGTAGGTTAGGTTGGGATTTGAGGGAATATTAATAAATGAGATAAACTTATTTAATTCATTTAGAAATATAGGAATTAATTATTTAAACAATGAAATTGCTTTTTAATAATTAGAGAACTATAGCCATTTTAATTAAATTAAATAGGCTAGGGGAAATAGGTTATTTGCAAGTGGGTATTTGATTTAGGGATTTATTTAATTCCTTTATAATTAAATACTATAGCCATATTTGATTTTTGATTTGATTTGATTGGTCGAAATTGATCTGAATTATATGGCTATAATAGTTAATATAAATCAGTGATAAAAATCACCTAGGACATTAAATTGATTTAAAGAATTATGCCAAGTAGCAATAGAGTCGTTTGGACATAATTGAAGGTATGATCACACTTAGGGCAAATAGGGTCTATGGTTGCGACAGACCAAATTCAGGTGGTTACACACACAAGTTTTGATCTGATTCAATCACAAATGTATGCACAAAAGTTAAAAGGTGATACCACTGGTATGGGATACAATGTAGCTCAAATTGAAATCAATTCAATGCAAGAAAAAAAGAAAGCACAAGAAGCATCTATAGAAGCAAAGAAAGAGGAGAATATTGCAGAGACTAAAACTGAACCACCTAAAGATGAACTCAAGCAAGTTAACAGAACTTGTTATGCTTATAAAAAGCATGAAAACTTGGCAAGAGATTGTAAAGAAGTAAGACCTTTTAATGGTTATTGTTACTCTTGTAATAAGTTTAGTCACAGGGCTATCCATTGCAGGACAAATCAAGGAAATCATTCACAACTGAACCAAAAGAATCAGAGAAATCAACCTCAAATAAACTTGCAGAATATTACATGTCAGATATGTAATTACAATGGACACACAACTAATCAATGCATCATGATGAATAATAACATCAAACCTCTTATCATTTGTCATTCATGTGGAAAAGCTGGACACATCTCAAGATTTTGTAGGTCAAGAACACAAAGACAAGAAAATCCCAAAAAGTCTATTTTTGAAGAATCAGGAAAAGTTAAGTTTGTGCAAGATAAATCTAATTCAGATAAAATTTGGGTTGAAGTAAAGAAAGATAATGAAGAGAACAAGATAGTAGATGCATCCTTAGTGGACGCACCTTCTACTTCTGGATAGTTGACTCTCATGGTCTTAGGGGGAGCTATTCTAGATCTGAACCCCTACGTGGCTGGTATACTCACCTCTGAGTATGCACCTATGGATTCATGTATGTGATCATGAATTAAGGTTGTATGCATGCACACATTGCCTTTACTTCATTCAGATTAAAGTTTGAAACTCTCAATGGAAACCGCGTACGGTAGCAAGCATTAAATGCAGTAACCTTTATATAAGTCAGTAAACAATTGTTTATCCACATTGTTTACATCCGAGATCATAAAATTAGTAGAGCATAGGAGCACTAAGCATCAAAGAATTCAAAGGTATCGATTTGATCAGTTTGTGAACATATTGCAAGTTGAAATGGAACCCTAGTAGTTGTGTCATATTGAATTGTGGTGGAACCCTATTTAGTCGATCAACAAGTGAGTATGGAAACCCTATAGTCTTTGACATTACTGAAATTAAGAGATTTGTCTTTAAAAAGCATCCATTCAAGACTATTCTAGATGATGTAGAAGGGGCATTCTCTAAGACTTTGCTAGGATTCATACATGTGGAAGACATTCATGCTTACATCTACTGTAAGAAGGAAACCGTTGGGGAAAAAAACATAGCAACTCTTATGGCTTCAATGATGAAACTAGACTATTCATTCAAGGATGAATACGCGCACCTCACTGATAACCCTATCTTTGAGTATTCTAATGTGCAAGAATTTTATGAGCCAAAATGGGTGAAAATCTTGTTGAGCAGAATACATGATGATCTCTATTGGATTGGTGAAGTTCTCGTCCATATTACTACAGACCTAATTCATGACATGACTAGACTTCCTAAGACAGGACCAGTTCTTCCAACTGGTAAAGATGTGAAAAAGCAGGTTGAACAAGCATGTTTATCTAGAAGTGATAAGCACAGTATGACAGTTGATCCCATTAAGGAAGATGACATAAAACTGGTCACCATGATACTGGGTTACAAATTTTAGCACACAAGTAGACTAAATAGTGTATATGTAGCTACTGTCTTAGTAGTAGTAAATATGATGAAAGATAATACTTAGTATAATCTATGTGAGATATTACGCGCTCAATTGATTGAAAACATTCAAGCTATTAAGCATGACAAGAGAAAGATATCCAGGTTTGGATCATTGATCATCTATCTCTACTTCCACATAGTAGGTAAAGTTGCCAATCTTTACCTAGACAAGAGTAAACCTACTATTTATCATATATCACTCAAGGCTACATCAGAGAGAAGTGTGAAGGATTCTATGGACATGGATATAAAAAAATTCAGGATCATGATGCAGAAGAGGTTTAGGATACCTGAGAATATAGTTGAGAAATACAAAGACACCATATGCTTCATGGTTGAGACTAACTATACTTGCATGGAGGTAGTTGAGACTAGAACAATATGGATTCACCCTCTCGAATATGAAGTTGAAGAACATGTTTTGGAAGGTTATGCACAAGTCCTCCTATATGCACCCAAGGATCCCAATGAACCTAGATGGGGTACTTACAGAGAAAAGACAAATCAAGTTGATTCTATCTTGTACAGTGCAGACAAAGAAATGAAGGCATCAAGGATTACTTTAAATATCCTAAAAGTTCATGGTGTTACACAAGAAGACCTAGACAGAGATAGGGAAGCTAAGATAGCTAAAGAACTTGAGAAAACTCCCACAGAAGTGAAAATTGAAAAGTCTGATGATATTCCTAAGAAGAAGAAGAAGAAATCTGATGAAGGTACATCTACACCATCAACCACCATTGATCTAGAATCCTCTCCACCTTCTATACCTAGCAAGTTAACCAGAAGGAAGAACCAAGTTCCTACAAGTCATCCATCCTCAAGGACCACAAGGAGCAAGGTAAAAAACACTCAAGCCCCTCTTGAGGTAGGATTTAGGCCTAGTCTAACAGTCCTAAAGAACATAATTTTTAATGAAGGAAGACTAGAATCTATCAAGAATGTCTATGAAAAATATCAACAGATAGACAAATCTGAAATTCATTCAATGATTATATCTCATATGATCAAGTTCAAAAAGTCACTATTGGAACTCAAGACAGTCATACCAGACAAGGTATGGAACATACTGGACCTATTAAAGAGGCAAGGAATTAAATAATATATGAGGATAAGAGAAGAGACATTAGATAGTCTTCTCCCTATTTTCTCACATGATGAGAAAGCTATACTGTTGGATTTAGTAAAACCTCATCTCAGAACCAAAACCAGAACACTTCATATCATGAATAAAGAGTATGATCTGGTTGAAGAAGAGACACAAAAAGTATTTGAGTAGGTATTTATGGATAGATATATGTATCCATCAATGACACCTACAACAAAGGCAACTTGAGTTCCTGCCAAATAGGTTATATACCCAGTAATTCAAAATGCATCTAAGACAGGTCCATAGGTTTCAACGCCCTCAGTTTCAATAGCTTTTGATATAGTCAAAGATTTAGGAGAAACTATTGTGATTGATGATATCGAGATATCCATGACCATTTATGACAATGACATGGACAAAGTTAAAAAATCATTTGTCAACACTGAAGAGATAGAGCAGGTATGCACTGATAACACATCCATACAACAAGATGAAGTTCCCTCTAGAGATTCAAATAAAGAGGAAGACAATCAATCTAATGAGCCACCATTTATGGAGATTCCTGTGAAAAGTGAAAATATGGATTCTAGTCAAAATGTCATATTGACTCCACCCATCAACCAATCATTGTTGTCGAGCTTGACCCCTGAAGCAGTAATGTTAGATGCTTGGGAAGAACAAGATTTGATTAAAATCAGTGTGTTGGCCATGGAGAAAGAAAAAGAGAAACAAGTCATGAGAAACCCTCTTTTTCTAGAAACAGTGAACATTCTGAATGACCTAGTGCCAGTAGACAAGAAAATGGCTAAGATCTAGTCTATTGATGATGTTGACAACATCTTAACAAGTTTCAAATCACATTTCACAAGCTTTGTAGACTTTGATAACAAAATTATAGAAGATAAGTACAAGAAGGGAAGATTAGATGAATTGACAAAGAATTTCTCCCTAGATCTGAACTCACTAAAGATTGGTCAAACAATCTTGAAAAAACTTGCAGCTAAAGGCAGAAATGTAGTAGCCAACTATATGGACAGAGTGAAATTCACCTCATAACACATCAAAAAGATTGAGGAAGATGACATCTTGGTTGACATTGTTAGAAAATTAGTTGAAACATCCACGCAAGACATTAACATCTGCAATAATATCTATCAAGGTCAGTTGGACAAGATTGAAAAGGCAAAGTCTGAGATCAACAAGATAAGAATTAGGAAGACTCAACTGAGAAATGCACTAACGCCCTCTCTAACAGTCTTGAATGAAAATATCAAACAGATAGATACAACAATTGCCACATATGATTAGGGTCCCAGCATGGATTTGACCAAAATAGAAAATCTTACATATGCTCTATGCGCCCATCTACAAACAGTTGATGCACTAAAGGTATTCTAGAAGAAAGAGATCAAGAATCTGCAGATAGCTTATCTAGATGTATACTCAGAGTAAGTACTCAAGGACTTACAATCTTGACACCTTTTTCATTAATGTCAAAGGGGGAGTAATGTATTTATGGAATATGTGTATATATGGGGAGTAGTGTATGTATATGTTAAAGGGTACAATGATATATAGTTTTTTGTGCTAGTCAATTTTGAGTAACTTGGCCACATTCCTTTGTTGCCATTAATGACAAAGGGGAAGATTGTTGGAAAGTTGACTCCCAGGGTGTATATGACTTATTTTTTGTTTTCATTATGGTAACAAATTCATATGAAAGTTTGACAGCAAACTATGAAGTGAAAATTGACTAAGTATAGAAGTCAGGACAGAACAGTGATTTACAGTCGATCAGTGCACCGACGCACATGCATACGATCACATCAGGATATGCGCGTTTAGACTTAAGTTCTATGGTATGTTCTTGTGATTTCCCTAGACATGCATGGTCAGATATGTCAGTACGGATAAGTTATAGTAAGAATAGTGATACTAGCAGTTCAAAAAATAAACTATGAAGTCGACTTCAATTTTTGGATCAGCATATAATATTTTATTATCTAAAGGCCAAGTGCCTATTATAGTATGTTTGTAATCATGTCTTAATTACTATTGTAAACATGCTTAATCTAATTTGTTTGGAAGGGTTGTGAATATTTTTTTTAGGCTGACTAAGGTCTTGTTTATGGTTGCGTCTATTCAGGCATGAACATATATATATATATAACATGCAAAGTTGTATTAGAAAGTGTTGTCAAATATACAGAAGAGAGATATAAAGGAACAACATAAAATGTTAGAATGAGATAAAGCTCTTTAAGAGTATAAGAGCATCAACGCATAACTGGAACTGATCAGACAATTATGTCACATACAAAAGTTCACTTTTGGATATAGTGTATATCTATTATCAAGGAGGCTGTAGCCTTCATCCTACTGAGCAGTGAGTTTCTTCGATAGTGAGTCCTCACCCCTAACAGGGTTATTTGTAAAAGTCTCCTAACAGGGTCAGACCCTTAACCAAGTCATTGTACTTGCATTGTAAATACTTCTCCTAACAGGGCAAAGGAACTTTAATAGGTTCATTATATTAGTGCAATATTTGTGGGTACTAATTCCCACCGGGGTTTTCCTCTGATCAAGGTTTCCCCGTAATCATATCATGTGTTATGTGTTCTTATGTTAAGCTTAAATTGATATATATTTGATTAATGTTTAAAGTTGCTAAAATATATTAATAGACAAACACTAATTCACCCCCCCTCTCAGTGTTTCTAACACAAAGTTATACACATACATGGAACACATATTTGCTTGAATTCCAACTTTTTGATTGTTGAATCTCTACTGCACTTGAAAAATGAATCAATAGTATTTCTCAATACTACCTTAAACATAATTTGATCTTGGTTTGATTATGACTCTTTTATGTACCCATGATGTTTTCACTAGGGGCATGTAAGCAGTTATGAGTTTTCTTTGATTGATTCACAATTGATAGTTGTTATGTCTTCCAAGTTACTCCATGACATCTTTGCAAAGACAAAGAGTTGCAAGGATGGAGGGCATAAAATTTTCTTAGTTTTTTGTATATGGTGATTGTTCCAAATGATCCTATGAATTTCACCTAACTTAGATGTTTATGGTAAGAGCTACCACCATGAGTGGATAGCCACATATATCTCGATCTTCATTGTATGTAAGCTATGGTGAGTTTGGAACAATTTCCTTGTCTATTTTCTAACTCATATTCTCACTAAGGTATACAAAGCATAATGTACCCAAGGATATGAATTTTCAAGGTCATTACAGGTCCAATATCTTGCCTTACACAAAATTTGATATAATAAAAGGAAGGTTACTATTTTTTTATCCTGGCTTCTATGCCTTGATGCCTAAGTCTATTTCTGACATTTTGATAAAACATAGTATTCATACTTTCATCATATCAGTGGGTATTAGTGATGGTTGTACTATCAGGTGGTATCCGTTCTGAAAAGTGCCCAATGATGATAAAAAGGCTACAATATCTACAATTCAGTGACAAGTCCTAAGAGTCTGCATGTAGCTGCATTTAAAGATTGCATGATGCATTTGTGAAAGAAGTTAAAAGCATAAGGAATTTGGGCTCAAAAATGATTTCTATTTTCTTCTTCTAAATCCAAGTTAATTACATCCATTTACTATTACTGATATCAATATCGTTGCACATCCATAGCATAAATTTTGCATTCATCAAATGAGACAGAAACAAAATACAAAAAATAAAGCATTTGTGTATTTCATTTCTACATCCTAAGTGCATCCATACATTTTACTTGCATAAGAAAAAAACAAAAACATACATTTGCATATTCACATAGAATCATTTGAAACATATTTATATCAATGATAAATCTAAATGCATAAATGATTTTATCATCTAAATCTAACTCATCATATGACCAAAATATAATCACATGTGTAAATAAATCTATCAAAATAGAGAGAACTCATGAATCATGTTAGAACTAGAAACAACTACCTCAAATATATATCTCAACATGGTACAAATCAAAATATGGTACAAATCTACATAGAGAGGATCAGCATATCAAAGAATCAAAAAGAATCTTATATGTGTGTGTGTGTGTGTGTGTGTGTGTGTGTGTGATGTACAAAAGAAACATCTCAGAAGGATCCAAATATACAATATACATGTGTAACAAAATATAGAATCAGCTCTAGCTACCCCCTCTCCCTGATCTGGAGGAGGAGGAGGAGGTGGTACAAATAGAGGAGGAGGCATCTCTCCCTTTGACTGCTACGCTAGGCATGAAAATGATGTATCTCTTTATCCCTCTGGCATTGCAGCATGGTATAAAGCATAATAATATGTAGCTCTTTGTGCCTGATGGACTGTAGTCTAAGCCTATATATCTGGCTCTTCTCTAAGCCTCTCCAAATGTGTATCTTGATCAGCAAGAAAAGCATCTGCTACTGTGATCCTAGCCTCTACTGTAGTAGCTCTAGCCTCTAAAGTTGTAACCTGGGCCCTAAGATTCTCTCTCTCCTTCTCGCACTAAGATAATGGGTCCCTATCTATGCTAGAACCCCTGCCAAAATCCTGTCCTAAAGACCTATCCTAAGATCTATCAGGCTGTCTCTACTTTTGCTACCTCTATTACCTTTGTTGATCCCTTGTATGTAATGGACCTAGATCTATCTGGGGAGCAAAAAATCTAAATCAGGTGCACCGACCCTCTCCACTACCACTAGAAACATCTGCATGGCCACCCACAACTCCACCTCCATTGTCATCTCCACCGTCGTCCCCCTCATCTGGAGGAGGATGCCTCCCATCTCTACCTCCACCTCTGCCACCGTCTCTCCCTCTATGCCTGCCGGAACCCCTGTCTCTATGAGCTCCTCCTCTCCCTCTGGAAGGAAAATCCTTAGGATCATAATCTATCAGATCCTCTATACAAGGAATAAGCTCCTCAGGCACTATGAATGGAGGAAATGGATGTTGAAGCATCTCTGCTATGTACAAATCTAAGCAACCTACATTTGCAACATCTAGGCAAAGATCTCAATCTACTCCAACCATGTCCCTAATCTCTTGGTGGGATGTCTCATACCTAAGCTGGGCACCCCACAATGGTGCCTCATCACAGATCCAAGCGTATACAGTAATGTCCTCTATCCTACCCTACCGTCAGCCGTACTATCTCAGGACTCGGGTGTGCATGAACCACTCTACAATATATTTGTTCCTCTTGATGAGGTACCTAATCTGGAACAAAAATGGAACCTGTCAAGCATCTGAGGTCCACTCCTCACAATCTAGGTATGGCCGCCAAACTACCTCTGTCATATCATCAAAGAGTCATCACAAATACTCTACCTTGCCTAGATGGGGTTGCTGAATAAGACCTGCATACATATATACATATGCTTTATCCAGTGCACATTGTCTATCAACTATCGACCATGTAACAAGGATGTGCTCCCAGGCCCAGATCTAAATAATTAAAATACCCACAGTCATGCTTTGGGTATAGTGATACACAATCTCATGAATCTCTCGGTACAGGTGGGCTAGTATACAACTGCCCCATGCAAATCTCTGTCTATGGATGACCATCTACTCTAGCATGTCCAACCATCCAAACATGAACCCATGTTGTACTTTGTTTAGCATCAGGATGCCACCAATCAAACCTTCTAAATATATAGATAATTAATCATAGTGATCACACATGTAATCCCAGGAAAGGTATCTCCGGTCAATAGTATCATCATCAAAATATCGACGTGTTGCACCAATCACCAATCAAAAGTTGCCTTAAAGTGCACCCCATGATGGGAACATCTAGTATCTGCCATACATACTCAGGGGTAACTGTAATCTCCCCAGTCGAAACATGGAAGGTGTTGTGCTCTGAGTGCCATCTCTCAGAAAGAGCACTCAACAACCCTAGATTTACCTCTATATCAGGTAAATCCATCAAAGATTGTAATCCACAACAGATCACTGTTTCTTGCTCCTCAGCTAATAATAGTCAAGACAAGGCAAGCACACGACCTAGATATGTGCCTCTAAATGCGACTACCTCAAAATATGCCTATTTTGGCACATACAAAGATAAATCAGTGCTCTATCTACAACAAAGATGCAGAATCCTGATCGGCTAAGTAATTCAAGGTCTATAATAGACAAATAGTTCAAAATGGATAACTTTTTAAGTCCAAAAATGAGATGCGATCCTAGAAGGACAGAGTGCGATATCTTTTACCGTATGCAATCCTGAAAATACAGGATGTGACAGAGAATATCGAGTGCGATCATTGAAATCTGGAATGTCACCCCAAATGTGGGGTACAATCCTAAAGGGACAAGAAATGACATAAACTAAAAATCCACTGGTAAACTTGCTTAAAAAAAAAAAATTGGATGCGATCTAGGACATCTTGGATACAATGCAGAAATCTAGAAAAACCAGATACAATCTGGGAAATACCGGATATGACACAGGTTTGACAGGGTGCGATCTGGAATCCCAGATGTGACCCAGAATTCAAAAGGCTATAAACGCTGTAAAAACACATGAAATTCAAATTTACCAAATTCATAGGGTAGTTTTCCGAGTACTTATCGGAGGTGGGTAGTCGATCGGGCGCTAATGTCGACGGCTGAGTTTGAAATGATGCTTCCTAATGGGGACCACCATCTTCTCTATAGAGCTCTTAGATTTATTATGGGTAAAAGTGAAAATAAATAGTAAAATGGTAATTTTTGAGATATAAATTGGTCTTTTGAGCTATTTAGGAGTTCCAAAACTCCTCCCAGGCAACTGAAACTACATTTATGTTTTCTATTTGATCAATTGGGAACCAAATCAAAGGTGCCTAAGGTATTTTATGCTGCACAGTAACATTTTTAGGACTGCTCCAAAAAATGAAGATTTGCTCCATTTGTTCAACAAATCCATCAAATTGCAAATTTTATCATAAATCTTGGTTTGACATCATTTTATCAATCTCAACACTCACATTTTCACATAATTAACTTGGTTTTCATGTGTTTATTTTAACACACCCCCATTTCTTCACTTCTACTTCATTCTTTCTTGTCCTACCTGTCCCATGCAAGTGATACATTATTTCAACAGAGGGTTTTATTTATTTCCTTCGATTTTGTTCCCCAGGGGGCAAGATCACACTATCATCAATCAAATTCTTGCTTAAAACAACAATAAAATGACTTCATTATCAAACAACTAGGGGCATGACAGTTTCCTTGACTAAGTTAGAACTGTTGGATAGAGAGATTTGCTTCTCATAAGCTAGATATATTGTGTTTCCTCATTTTAAAAGAGTCTTATTAAGCTCTTGGCAGCTTCTTACTGACTTTTGGATGACAACCAAGTTCAGAATTAGTTTTATCAATCTTTGGACGACAACCAAGTTCAAATTCAATTCTATCAGTTTAGTTTGATCAAGTGCAAGACTGATCTCATCAGGCATTTCATTCGATCATGAACGAAATTCTCAGTCTTTCTAAAGTCAAAATTAAAAACTTTCTTTGAATCAATGCACTGCTCGCACATTAATTCAAAGAGGTTCAAATGTAACCACTTGGATTTGGTCTACTTAGACTATAGACCCTATTTTACCTAAGTGTGATCATAACCCCAATTATGTTCAAACGACCCTGTTACTACTTGGCATAATTATTTTGAAATCAATTTAATCTCCTAAAGTGATCAAATCACTAAATTAATTACTTTTTAGCCAAAATCAAATAATCAATCAAATACATGGCTAAAAATGATTAATTTTCTAGGAATTAAATAAAGTCCTAAATCAATTGCTCAATTGCAAAAGAACCCATTCCCCTAGCCTAATTAATTTAATTAAATTGGTTATAATCCTATTAATTATTAAAAAGCAATTAAATGTTTTAATAATTAATATCCCTATTTTTGAATGAATTAAATAAGTTTTATTCATTTCATTAATATTCCTCTAAACCCCTAGCCTAACCCACTTCAACCACTTTGACTCTGGGTTCAAACCTATCCTAACCCATTCACCCTTGCTAAATCTAATTCTAATCCTAATTCTATCCTAACCTACCTCCTAGTGTTGTCACATTCTATTAAGGAATGATTAAGGACTCCACCCACTTGAGAAAGTCAAGGAATCTCAAGATTCCTTTCCTCAAGTCCACCTTCTCAATCTTGCCTCTTACACCCTTCCCATGCTTCTTTAAGGCTCTCATTAATGCCTCATTAATATAGATTCCTTAAGCCCGTGCCTCTTTAATGCCTTTGGCATTTATTGCTCTTACACTTCATTAATGAGTTTTTCAACTCCATTAATGCACCTTGTCCCCCTCTCTCTCTCCTCATTCTTCTACAAATAGAAGGTGTTTTTGAGCACAAATAAGCCCATAATTTTAGAATCAAATGCATTGTTATGCTATTAGAATAAACATAGATTCATATCATATTTTAGATTTCATGTTTATGCATTGTTATTTTCATGCTTTTTAGAGCTAAAATGCATGTTTAGGAGATATCTTTCTTTGTTTTAACCCATATATTTCATGCTAAGTTGTATATGTCACTGATAGTAGCATAATCTGAGGGTTGTTATGTTGCTTATCATACTCTTCTTAGTTAGAAAGCAATAGGTCAATTTTAGTGCTTTATATGCTCATCTAACCATGTTTTCCACTAATATAATGATCTATTGAAGTGTTGTGTCACAGGTAACAGGTGCACTATTTCACACACACACAACTCACGGTGGCATAATCCCAGATGGCAATTGGATTCCTTCTTGCTGAAAGTTAGAAACAATGGTGCGGTTGTTATGTTCAATGATGGCACTGACAATTTGTGCATGTCTAGGATTGCTCATGAATGCTTCCATAGCACTTTGAGTAGGGGTTTCATCAGGGTCAGCCCATATATGTTCGCTCAGCACTTGATTCTGTGGGTCAAAAGAAACCATGGAATTGGTATGGTCTATTTTTGGATTAGATGAACTAGTGGTATAATTGGTGCCCATGTCTTTCCTCTTCTTGGATCTAGTTTAAGGTGGCATGAAATGAATGCTACTAACGGAATGCAAGATGCTAATACAATTTCCTATGGGTGATATGCAAGATGCCTAGGATGTAGGATTAGGGTATTGGATGATTCAAGGATGATTCTAAATGATAAAAGGATATCCTAAGGACCTAGGATGACTTGATGTAGCAAAGGATTGTGAGTTTCTTTCCCTAATGTAGGTTTGATGATGGTGTCAACCTAAGACAAACTTATGGTCTTCAAATGATAGGATTCTTCATCAATGGAAACCAACCTCTTGCTCAAGGTGGTGAGGTTACAAGGAAAACGTGGACTATCCTAAGCAATGTCTGGCTAAGGAAGCCTAAAAATGATTTGGATTAAGATGTCAGTACTATGCAACTCAAAAGATGTGACACCAATATTTTAATTTTGTTGGATTTTTGGGTTTTGGATAGTTAATTGGATAATGTTTGATTTGATTGGATTCTACACTATGTTGGTTGGATGATGAAATTCCTAAGGATGAGGATGAAAATGAGGTTCCTAATATGAAAGCTAAAAAGGCATAAGAAGAGGAGCAACTGGGTGATGTAGCGATGTACCTGCTATTCATATTGTTCAAAGCTGATGAAGGCATTGTTCATGCGATACATGTGAATATTGTTGTTATAGAAACCTTGTTGAATTTTACACACAATTGGATCTATTGCTTGTTGAAATCAAGCATATGTTGGTATTGTTTAGCCTTGCTAGCAATCTCTTTTTGTTCTTTCATCACGGGAGGTGACGGGGTCTTAACTTTCTTGTGGTTTCTCGAATTTGACATGCCATAGGAAAAAATGTTTGTGATTGAAAATTCATTGATAAGATCTTGGTTGTATTGTTCAAATGGAAAGAACAAGTTTTCAAATCATACATTGAGGTAGTGACTATGCTAAGTATACCTTGGGTTAAACATGGTCATTCAAATGTCAAAAACAATCCACCGAGGGAAAAATCAATCTTGAAGAGTATGGGTAGTGTGTGAAACCTTTGATCAACATTAAAACAAACAAATGTCTAGCTAAGGGATTTGTCTTAGTGTCAAAATCTTTGCCCACACTGAGTATTCCTTCACTTCACACAAAGTGATATTGGCTTTGGCCAAGACAAGGAACGTTGTGGGTTTTTAGAAGAGACTAGGAAAAAGATTAGGATACTTTCAGAGGTAGATCGGGTAGGCTTCTATTTTAACCGATGTTTAGTAAGGTCATCCATTCATGAATACCCCTTGTAGTTTTGCAAGAAAAATTGAGGCATATAGCCCTACAAGCACCCAAAATGTATAGTCTCACAAGAAAGATTCAAACCTCTCAGCCCTACACAAGTTGAATGTACCCCCTTGTAGTCTTGTAAACAAGGTTGAGACCAAGATGGCCCTGTAAGCACCCAGTCAAGTATAGTCTTTCTTAGAAATATTTAGGCAACGAGGCCCTACAAGCGAAGGAGTATTAGAGGTAGAAAATATTCATGTCTTCTCTCTTTTTGGATTGAAATAAGCTTTTTATTATAGTGGGGTGGAAGTAGCCAAGTTCGCTCATCCCCCACTTAGTTCGTTCCCAAGAGATTTCTCCCGTGGAAAGACCTCTAAAGGCTTAACTTGAAAATAAATTGGATTGGCGACAAAAAGGAGTCTATATTTCTAATTTTCCTAGAAGGGGAAAAGAGCATACTCTCCTATCTAGTATCATTTTCTCCACACACATGCAAGACAAGCTTAGTTCATTTCCAAATATTTAATTATTTAGGATAAAGCAAATGGGTCTAGGTTTTTGATCTTCCCAAAAGGGAAGAGTGCATACTCCCCTAAAACTTGCTTAGAATTAGACAAAAAGATCCCTCTAGTTAATCTAGGTGCCTAAGAAATAAAGAAAATTCCAATAAGCACGATTGTTTGGTCAATTTTGGATTAAGGAAACCTGCAATAAAAACGTGAGTAATCTTTTGAATTTTGTGTCTTTGATAAGCGGTGCTACAACACAACTAGTGTTGAAGACAATTATTCAATTGTGTATTGTTATTGATGTTACAAAAATGTATACATATATTGATGAACTGCACAAATGTCTAAACCAAGCACATGAAGACTCTTGTATCAGCCAAAGTGATTTTTAGTTCTAACCGAGTTCACTCGAGCGATACAGTTAAGGTCGGGCATTGAAGAATCATAGTGTTAACCGAGTTATCCATTTAGTGTTAGCCGAATAACATCAGTTTACACTTTATGTTTAATTGGTTATAAGAAATTGACATATTTGAGTTTTATTATTTTATTTGAAGATGTATTCAAGCCGACTTGACAAGGCTTATTATATAAATATAAGGTCAAGTTTGGATTCAATAAGTATTAGAAAAGTAACGAAAAAGAGCAGAGTTTTTGATATGACGAGTGAAGGAAAACTTAGATGGGATTCTAAGTAAGGATAGAATATCCAGACTGAGCTACAAAAGAATATTTGATCAGTGAGGATCCAGTTATAATCAAATTAGAGATCTGAATCAGAAAAGTAGTTTCTTCTACAAATAGGTCAATTCATTGTTACTCTCTAACAATTGTAGCAATGATCTTAAATCTCTTAACAAAGTAGACTTAACAGTCTTTTGTAAATCCTCTCACAAGGTGACATTTCTACATTGAAGTGTTTGAAGATCTCTAACAAGGCTACTCCTTACAAGGTGATTAAATCCTCTAACAGAGTCACACCTTATAGTGTGTTTTGTAACCTTTAACAGGGTCGACTCCTAACATGGCTCACTTCAGAAGAGTGAAAAATAGTAACTAGTTGCAGTTGGTGGTTTTCCCAAATTGGTTTTCCACGGTAAATCTTGGTGTCATATGTGTACATGCTATTTTATTTATGGTTTTTTTTTCTGCACTTAATTACTAAATTATAACTACACATAATATCTTAAGATTGCTTTGTTAACCGAGTAACAACAGAATATATTTGTTAATCGAGTGATAGTGATAAGTTTGATTAAGACATCTAAGGGACATGGATTTTTTTTTGTGGTAACTGATTCACCCCTCCCCTCTTAGTTACTCATCTCATTTCCAAAAATTGGTATCAGAGCATTTGGTGCTTTCAGGGAAGGTTTCAAGGCCTAAGCTAAAGATCAAAGATGTCTTACAGAAGGGAGATCCCCAAGCTTAACAAAGACAACTTAAAAATGTGGCAGGAGTTGATGAAGCTACATCTATCTACTATTGGAGAGGCTAGTTTGCAATTCCAGGATTAAAAAATATGTGGAACTACCGATACCTCTGAATATGGAACAAATGGTGGACATGAAGAATCATAACATAATGATGATTTCTATAGCTTCTTCACTCAGCTACTCAGAATTTGATGAAGTCAAGGAATTCATTATTGCCTATGATATGTGGAAAAAACTGCATGATATTCATGGAGGAGATGTCAATGTAAAAAGAGCTAAATCAGAGTCTCAGAGGTCAATTTGATCAGATGAAAATGAAAGAAGGAGAAGACATTACAAAATACAGTGAAAGAATCAATAAAAGTGTGAGTTCCATCAGAGCCGCTGGTGGAACAATTGAAGGCACAACAATGATTAGTAAGGTATTGAAAACTTTACTTCCTATCTATGAAATTAGAGTTTGATCTATTCAAGAGATGAGGTGGAGTAATGATGTAACTCTAGATGCATTAGTTGGAGGACTTATAGATTTTGAGCTGGATAATTTTGACAATTATTCTCCTAATCCTAACAATTTTGAGTCTACATTCAAAGCTAAATTAAACCTTGGTAAGAAGGATAGGAGCTCAAAACAAATTGAAAGTGATAGTGATGATGAAGATCTAGAAATCATTGAAGCGCTACTAGAAAAGAAAGCTACCAAAGGAAAAGGTAAATACAAAGGAAGAATATTATTGATTTTCTTTTCATGTAATGAGGTTGGTCATATTTCTGCTAAGTGTCCTAACAAAGATGAAAAAGATGAGGGAGAGTTATTGATGTCATGCCAAATAAATCAAAGAAATCAATATATTAGAGGGAGAAATATTATCAGAGATAGAGATTGATGTAAGAAGGGGAATTCTGTATTTCAGAGATTATTGTAGACAAAGGGATTTTTCTAGATGAGAATCAGAATGAAGCTAAGGACATTAATAAAATTTGATTCTTGTTTATGTTTCTCTATAATTCTTTGTATTATTACATGTTGTGTTGTCATCAATGCCAAAGAGGGAGATTATTGAAGACAATTATTCAATTGTGTATTGTCATCGATGTTATACAAATGTATACATATATTGATGTTGCACAAATGTCTAAACTGAGCATAGGAAGACTCTTGTATTAGCCAATGTGATTTTCAATTCTAACCGAGTTCACTCAGGCAATACAGTTAAGGTCGAGCATTGAAGAATCACATTGTTAACCAAGTTATCCATTTAGTATCAGCCGACTAACAGTAGTTTACACTTTATGTTTAATTGGTTGTAAGCAGCCAACAGATTAGAGTTTTATTTTTTTATTTAAAGGTGTATTCAAGCCAACTTGACAAGGCTTATCATATAAATATAAGGTCAAGTTTGGATTGAATAAGTAGTAGAAAAGTAACGAAAAGAGAAGAGTTTTTTATATGAAGAGTGAAGACAAAATTAGATGGGATTCTGAGTAAGGACAAAATAGCCAGACCGAGCTGTAAAAGAATATTTGATCAGTGAGGATCTAGTTATAATCAAATCAGAGACCTAAATCAACAAAGAAAGTTGCTTCTACAAATAGGTCAATTCATTGTTACTCTCTAACAATTGTAGCAGTGATCTTAAATCTCTTAACAGAGTAGACTTAACAGTCTTTTGTAAATTCTCTCACAAGGTGAAATTTCTACATTCAAGTGTTTGAACACCTCTAACAAGACCACTCCTTATAGGGTGATTAAATCATCTAACAGTGTCACACCTTACAGTGTGTTTTGTAACCTTTAACAGGGTTGGCTCCTAACATGGCTCACTTCAAAGGAGTGAAAAATAGTAACTAGTTGCAATTGGTGGTTTTCCCAAATTGAGTTTCCGTGGTAAATCTTGGTGTCTACTGTGTACATGCTATTTTCTTTATGGTTTCTGTTTCTTCTCTTAATCACTAAAGTATATTACACATAATATCTTAAGATTTCTTTGTTAACCGAGTAACAACAAAATATCTTTGTTAACCGAGTGATAGTGATAAGTTTGATTAAGACATCTAAGGGACTTGGATTTGTTTTTTTGGTAACTTATTCACCCCTCCCCTCTCAGTTACTCATCTCATTTCCAAAAACTAGTTAGTAGTTTCTGAAGGTTAGTCTTTGACAAGAGTTATAAGCATAAAACCACTCAAAAAGTTGTTAGCAAAATAAAAGTTGACAAAGTGTAGATGCCGATTCAGGGCACATACGTTGATTTTGTGTTTTAACCAAAATGATAGAGTACAGAGAAAATTCCAAAAAATGTAGAAGAACAAAAAAAATGCAATACCAACGGAGACGCCGGTTTGTGAAGCGTAGACATCGATCGATGATTAGTCTGAACGAACATTTTTATAGACCCCAAAACTAGAACTAGCATTTGTGGAGACGCTGCTGTAGTCTGCAAAGCCAAAAAAGGACACAACAAAATTTATTGTTCTCCCTCTCTTAGTTTTCAAATCTATTATACAGACATATGTTAAGATTATCTAAACCCTAAAACTTAATATTCTTTAATGATTTATCAATATTTGTTCCTTTTAATGAAAAATTGACATTATGACTGCTTGTAAAATTAATTTTTGCTAAAAATCAGAATGATAAAATACTAAAAGGCAATAGGTGTAACTGCCCTAATTTGGTCTACTCTAACCAGAGACCCTATTTATCCTAAGTGTGATCATACACCTAATTATGTCATGACAATTCTTCAATTAATTGACATAATTCATTAAAATCAAATTTAATCTCCTGAAAAGTGATTGCATCACTAACTCACATTAATTTCCTTAGCTAATTAAATCAAATCAAAACAATTAAATCAAAATAAATACTTGGCTAAAGTAATTAATAAAAAGGAATTAAACAAATTTCCTAATTACAACTCCTCACTTGCAAAAGGCAAAGTCAATTCCCTAGCCATTGAGAGTTAAATTACTTGGATCACCTCACATGGATCACCAAGGATTCAATCTCCACCTCTCTTCATAACTCAATCTTGACCACTAATTCCTCAAATTATTCTATAAAAGGAATGAATTTTGAGTTCAAATGGCCCCTAATTCTAGAATTTCATTTACAAACTTATGCTTCTCATATTCTTAGAAATCTAAATGCATTTTATTGATAGCAATTTCATAATCTCTTTGGTACAGTTAAAATGAAATTTTCTTTGATTTAGCTTACATTCTCTTTAAATCGTCCATTCAAAGCATGAATGTGTCACTGATTTATGCATAATTATGAGGGCAAATTATAGCATTTCTCAAACTCTTCTTAGATAGGGAGAAATATGTCAATTTTGGTGATTTCTATGTATTTTTATTCTTATATTTCATGTTTTTGTCACTAATGTAATGACATATTGAAGTGTTGTGTTGCAGCTTGCAGGTCCACAAAATACACACATTTTTGGTGCCCACCATGGGGAAAATCCTTGGATTTATCTTCTTTTTCTCATCAATATTGAGTAATTTGTGTTCTCTATTTTCAAGTATAGAGTCGCATTTAGTTTCCAAAGCTCACCTTTTGTTGCAAAGGCTCATTTCCAAGAAATAGCATCACATCCCAGATTTCTAAGCTCACATCTAGTAGATCTCAAAACACATTTAGTATATGCTCGCATCTGGTAATTCATGCATCGTATTTTGTTGCAAAGGCTCATTTCTAGAACCCTTAATCACATCTAGGATTTCTAGGATCGCATTCAGGAAATACAGTCGCATTTGGTTAGCTATATTGCAAACTTTAAAGTCTAACCACTAATCTACTAACCATGCTTATTTCTATATATTGAACAACCTAATATTTTCTTGTTGGTTGCTGTCAGAGACTTTTTTGTTAAAAATTTGGAAAGAAATTACTAACTAGTGGTTTTTAGGTTGTCAAAACTCTCAACCTAACTCTTATTTTGCAAAGCTTTCAAACTTAAGTACATTTTTTATCATTTGTTAAATTGACCATAGGAATATTCTCTTTTCCTTTAAGGAAAATCAGCAACTCAAAAGTCAATTTAAAGTTTGTTAAGAATTTGGGGAAAATGAACAAAGCAAACACACTTTTCTAAAGTTGGAGAGAAATTGAACAAGCAAATCACTAAGATTGTGGAAAATGAACCAGCAAATCTTTCTAATTTTGGAGAGTAATTAAACAAGCAAATCACTATGTTTGGGGAAATTGAACAAAGCAAAGTTTTTCTAATTTTGGGAAGTAATTGAACAAGAAAATCATTTAAAATTGTGGAAATTGAACAATCAAACTTTTCTTTCACATGCTTTGTCTTTTCTTACAATAGGAATTTAAAGTCGGATTTAAACACATTTCTTGATCCACTAGAAATTTATGCTCTTTTTCCAAGTGGAAAATAATAGACTCCTTATGGGGGATTAAGTTTTGAGTTTTAAAATATGAGGGAATGAACATGCTTGGTGTGATTGTGGGAGAAAACAACATGGAATAGGAGAGTATGCTCTTCTTCTCACGAAGAATCAGAAATATAGACTCCTAAGTTGCCAATCCTTTTTAATTTCTTTCAAAACATTAGGGGGCCTATCAGTTAAGGAAAAAATCTCTTGGGATGACCCAAGTGAGGACAGGTTTACGCCAACCCTTCCAACTCACTATAATCAATATTCTTCCTTGTAGGCCAAAGCCTCGGACAACGTAGTCAGTTTTGTTCTTAGAATTTTAACATCATTCCTTGAACATGCTTAGATGTGTGTGCAGTGGAGCCACTTGAATCTTTCTTGTGAGACTACACATATTTGAGTACTCATAGGGCTATACACCTCAATATTTTCCATTGTAATTCTATTGGAGATGATTGCGAATGAATGCCCCAAGATATCAAACACTTGTAGTCAAAATACATCCAGTTTATCTCCGAAAGGGTGATAAACTTTGTGCAAGGAAAAAAGTAATTTCCCCAAGATACTCATCATTTTGTGCCCTCACTTGCATTTGGATTCAGCTAATATGACATCATGACTGGAGCCATTGCATGCTTGGTGATGATCGTATTCTGATTAGCATGTGAGTGTGTACCTGAGTCTATGAGCCAAGATTTTCACTCTATGCTTAAAATCTAGGGAATATGGATGTGTTTGAGCACTCGTAACAAAGAAACATTGCTTGATGTGCCCTAAAGCTCACTAAAAAGATAACAATCCTTCAAACAAGAAACAAATTTCAATTCCTAACATACATGTTGTTTAACACTCTCTGGAAAGTCTCAGACAAACCCTGTTGTTACCTAAAATTTCACATACTTCAAGACAAAACTGAAAAAATCTGCAAAACCATCAGAGGATCGCATATGGTAATTTCTAGGTCACATTTGGTTGCATTATCTCACATATAGGGAATTGGCTGTGTTTGGTAATTCTTGGCTCACATTCAGGAAAGTTGCTCGCATCCTAAATATCAAAGCTTGCATTTAGTCTACACTAGCTCGCATTTGGCATATCAAAGCTTGCATTTAGGGAATCACATCTGGGATAGTGGGTACTTGTACATGTGTCATTCCTAGAATCTTAGAATTTTTGGATACCCTTTTGGCTCTTCAATCTGGTCCTGTTGCTCTTGTTGGTCCACCTGTCACTATTTCACAACTTACTTAGCAATCTACCTTGCATGTCCTTTTGGATTCTCACAATCTTGATTCCCATCTCACTATCAGGGCATTCTAACCCTCTGACACTGGATTCACTCACTCTAAAAATTGACAAACACTTTTCACACCTTGGATACACCTATTTGGACAAATTGGGAAATCTTATTGATATTCTTGAAATTTTTTTGACAAAGTTGCGATCCAACTTTCATGGTTAACACGAGACATAAACAATACCCTACTGATGAATTAGAAAGACCTCCTAAACTACTTTAGTTTCAAAGAGAAGAGACATCTCACAATCCCCTATTCGACTTAGACTCACCCAAAATGGAAGCACCTCGTCACGAGTGGAGTGCATCTTTTGAGGACTATAACGATAAACAAGACCGTAATGAACAATAAAGTAGTCACTAAGAATGAAACTATGGTTTTCCTTTGTTCAATTTAGACAGTGATGAAGAAGTCCTGAAAGAAGAGTATAACAAACTTAAGCAAAGTAGGAAGTTCCAAAGGACTTTGGAAAAGATGATTGTGGAAGATAAAGAGAAAGAATTCCAACACTTGACTTCCCGTGGAGTCAAACTCCTAAAGACTACAATGTTGAGAGATTGAAGGAACAATAAGTGTAAACACCTATTTCAATACTCTCCAAATAAATTTATCAAATGTATACTGAACTTGCAACTCTAAAGCAAGAAAAGACCAAACCAACAAAGAAGTACTCTTTGGAGCATATATGCCCATTTCTTTTTGACAAGAGTATAAAAATGGTTCCATTCCCACCTAACATGGCATGACCAAATTATGACAAATACATGGGAGAAATGGATCCACATGACCATGTTAGAGAATTTTGTGCTCTAAGCATAGAGTACATGCATGAGCCCACATACCTAATGAGGTTATTTCTAGAAATTCTAGGCAGAAATGCTATCGAATGGTTCTCCAAACTCACACCAAGTGTGCGATCTTTTGAGGAGTTAATACAAAGATTTGTCCAACATTACTCCTACAACATACAACATAATGTAACCATGATGGATCTATGTAACATGAAACAAAGAACGAGTGAATCCTTTACACACTTTTTACAAAGGTGGAGGAGAATCTTTTCAATGTACTCAAGAGCGATATCTAAATCTGAAAAGATGGAAATATTTGTCAACAACTTGGTGCCAAAAATGAAAAATGCTTTACAAATGAAAGATTCATCTACTTTTGATAGAATGATCAAGAATTCTATCTGTGTCAAAGATGTCATGGTCAATAAAGGAGAGATCACACTCCAAAGTGATAACAAAACTAACAACTATAACAACAAGCCTAAATGGTGGAACAAAAAAAAGAATGTTGTTAATGACGAAGTGGTGGAAACCTCAAATGCAAACATTAAACCAGTAGTGTTTAATCTAATAAACAACTTGCAAGAAAGTAAAGAAGCTAAGGTAACAACCACAATACCTAGATCAAACAATGATAACAACAAAAGAAAACCATGGACGTCTAGACCTCAAAGAGCATTTACTCCATTGGGAGAACTACATGAGACTATTTTGAAGACTCCCTTGGATAAAAAAATTCCCCACGATACCAGAATCAAAACCATGGGAACCCAAAGTAAAACCAAGATGGTTGAATGACAATTCCTATTATGACTTTCATAAGAACAAAGGACATAATACTAATGACTGTGTTAAGCTCAAACATGTTATACAAGACCTTATTGAAGGAGACAAGATCAAAGTGGAAGGGAATACCTCTAATGAAGATCATATGACATATAATAAACCCTTCCCTAACTACAGAAAATGAGACACCTCTAAAGGAAAAGGAAACAAATTTAATTACACCTACTCCCATAATGATAATGTGATTAACATGTTGGACATAAAAATCAAATCAATAAATGTGATCACTATCAAAGGTGTCAAAGACAAGCTGACACATTCAAATGTTATAACTCAAAGTCAAGCACAAGTCACGATCAAAGGAGTTAATTCCTCATCCAAATAGGCAACACCTTCCAAACCACCTGCTATCACAATTCATAAACCAACAACTTCAAGACAAACAATTTCGGTACTAGCTACTAATTATAGCTTGGTAGATCAATTGCAAAGGACCTCAGCTCAAATTTCTATATTTGAGTTATTGAATATTTCCTCAATGCATAGGGAAGTTCTTGAACAAGCCCTACATTCTATAAATGTTCCAAAGGACATAGATGTGGACAAATTCCATGCAATGGTCAATCACATATCAACACCTCATTACCTATCCTCTTTAGAGGAAGATGACAAATCTTTGACACATCCACATAACCAACCTCTCCATATTGAAGTCTTGATTTATAAGTCCCATGTAAAACATGTATTGATAGATGGAGGAATAGGGATTAATATATATACTCTCAATCTGATTAAGAAACTGGGCCTTTTAGAACAAACAATTGATTCAAGAAGCAAGATAACCATCAAGGTGTATAATAAAGAAGAAAGATCATCCAAAGTGCTCATTGTTCTACTAATTAGAATAGGACCATTTGAATGCAATTTTGTTTTTCAAGTTCTTGATCTACCATTGGCCTATAACAACTTACTAGGAAGACCTTGGATACATGAAATGAAAGCAGTGCCATCAACTTATCACCAATGCATCAAATTCCCACATAATGGGGCGGACGTTACAATTCCTATAGATTCAAGATACACTTGTAACAATGTTAAGGTAGACAACATGGTTCCTCACAATAAGGAAGTCCCAAAAGAATTCCCAGCTGAAACCTCTAAAGACATGGTGATGAGAAGCTTTGGAAAGACACTAAAACTTGAAGAAACTAGCATGGGAGAATACAAACTAGACATGAAACCATCATTGACAGAACTTACTATGTCTCCAAGATCATACAGGAAACCATCTTCATCATTCACACCTACAACATCAAAATAAAAATACATTCATAAAGCAACTGGCATGGTTAGAGCCTCTACTTCTCAAGAGGATGAAAAAGAAGATAAAGCAGTCTTGTGTTGGCTCTATAAAGAGGAACAAAGAGAGAATGAAGTAAAACATGTTGAAATATCTCTCAAAAAGTATGGCAAAGGGTATGACCTTCTTAAAAAAAAAGGGATAAAAAGGGAAGGAACCTTTAGGAGATAAAGGAAAAGGACTCCTTGAGCCTATACACATGGAATTCAGAGGTAACAAAGACAAAACAGGATTATGTTTCAATAACAATTCTGAACACCCTACCTCAAGGGATGGTCCAATCTTTGATGAAGGAAGTGATGAAGAAGAGGAATAAATAGAAATTGCACCTTGGTCACATGAAAGATTACTACACATTGGTACCGAGGATCCAGAATATCAAGGAGAAAGATATGTACCTACTTTTGTAGCACAACTAGAGCATCATGTTACTTTGTTGTCACAAATGGATGTCCAAGAATTAGAGGAAGAATAAGAAGACTCTCTAGGAGTCCAAGAGCTAGAAGAATCTCATGAAGAAACCCCTCAGCAACAAGCTATACATCCTAACTGGGGGCAATTGGTGACAGTTTCACATGTCCTAGATCTACCACACTTTGATCCACAAATGGCTAATAAGGTACATCAAATACTATTATGGAGTTTTTAAATCAATCTAATGATGATATCACAGACTCACATGATTATGAATGAGATAACTTGTCTGATGCTACCATGGACATGTTAGCACTAGCCAAAATTTCATGGCTCTATGCTCTTTTCCCTCACCTCTGCAAATTTTTTTTGGCCTTTGGCTAAAGCCCTATGTCTTGTTATGTCTAGATCATGAAAAAAACCCTAAACCTTCAAGAATTGTTATGTTTTCAAGTTACTTTTTGAGCCACTTAAGTCCCACAAAATCCCATGTGCATTTTATCGTTTTAAGTTAGTCACTTAATCTCCCAGCCGAGACCAAATATTCTTTTCCATTCTGAGATTGCATGACTGCCTTAGTCTCTAAGTCTCCAAGCAAAGTGGAATATTCCCTTTTTCTTTTGAGATTTCATGCGGATGGTTGATCTTCAAGTTGATCCTGCGGTCAGCATTAAGTCTCCAAAGAAATAGGCGAGTTAAGAAATTATTGCACGACTTTGAAATCCTTTGAGTCACAAAGTATCACAAGTATTACCAAGGTTATATCATAGTTATCAAATTCATTCAATCACGAGATCTCCCAATGGATTAAGGGTTAAGTAAAAAGTTTAGAGATTCAGTGACAAGAGTAGATTGAGATAAGATCTAACAGATGGCGTTAAGTCACGGATAAATGTTGAAAATTCAAGGATGTTCCAGTGACATACAGGTAAGGAAATAAAATTGAGACACGTGTTTAGTCATGAAAAGAGATATGCTTAGTCCCAATGTCTCGTTATAACTTGAGAATATTTTATTTCCTTTAGAGACTTAGCAAATTCCTTTAGTCAGGTTATCTCTATAAGAAAATAATATACTTGCAATGCTATTGATATTTCACGTGAACCATCGATTGAGATTATGATCCTATGGTTGGCAGAGAGTCTCTTTGAAAAACAAGAGTTAGTGAATTCCTTTGGCGACTTCGAGTTTACTCAGCTGCGTTGTCTTGAAAGCTAATTAGATTTACATGCTAAGTTAAATATGGTTTGATAAAGTGTAGACAGATTACTTTTGATCCAACGGTGGACTTAATGGTTTCATCCAAAGATGTGTAAGATCTATAGTATAAGCGATTAAGTCATGTTAACGCATGGAAATCGGTGGGACCAGTACAATGCAAGGATAAAATAAAGAGGATACACTTTGAAAAGGATCCAAAGGCTCACTTGATGACTTAAAGGAAATATGTGCATGATCTATCATATAAGGCATTAATTCATGCTAGAACGTGTCCATGAGAAATCAGGGTTAAGATTGGTTTGAAGTTTTATGCAGTCGGGAATTCTCTAATTAAACTATAGTTAAGTGAGAAGCAAAGGAGATTACTTGTGGGCCGTTAGATTAAAATAAGATCAACGGTAGTCGCGAAGTCTCAAATAAGAAAGAGAAAGTACAAAAAGAAAACAAGATTACACGTGGGTCGTCTGATTCAGAAAAGATCTAGCGATGGTTGCATATTGTTGAAAGAAACTCAGAGTTAATGAAATCTTAAAGAGACAAGGATATTACACGGTCGCGTAGTCTCTAAAAGAAACCCAAAGTTTAAGATGAGTTATTAAAGGCCTTAGTCATGGAGTCTCAAAAGGAATGAGAATTCAGTGATTTATTTGTGTGACTAAGAGATAAAGTGTAGTCATGAAGTCTCGAAACAAATTAAGTTTTGAGATAAAGATTAAGAGACTTCACAAAGATCGTCAGATTCAAAAAGATGATCCTGTGGTAGTCGCGTAATCTCTTAATGTTTTGGCCAAGTGCAGTTTTGTATCGAGACTTCACATGGGTTTTTGATCTTCTTCTGAAATGGTTTACATCATGCAATGGGCCTTAAGTCTCAAAGTATACCACGAGTCAAAGGATTTACTTCACGACTTGGAGACATAAGGAAATCAGTTGATCAAAGTTAAAGATAGGTTAAATTCAAGTTAAGAGTTGTAGACAGAGAAGCAGTTAAAGATAGATCAAGTTGAAAAAGATCCAACAGAAGGCTTAATGACTTAGTGTGAACATGATCAAGATCTAATGATCAAGGCATTAAGCTGTGATGAAATATAGCACAGATGACAACACAGTTATGGGAAAAGAACGACAGTAAAGTGTGGGCAAGTTTAATAAAATCTAATGGTCAACTTATTGGCTTAAAAGGAAAGTGCTCGACATCTAACCTTCAAGCCATTAATTCTGCGTGACACATGGCAGATCTGATTGTAGCTTAGGGTAACTTAAAAGAGATCGACGACTCAATTTTAAAGTTGATAAAAGATTCAATCTCAGCCGTCTAAATTTCTCTTCTGCGCCACTTGTAGCTGTTGTAACTATATTTTAAATATTTAAATCTATTCACAGAGGGTTTCATGGTGGTGAACAAATATTTGTTTCTCAAGGACATTAATGACTAAATCTGATCTTATGGGACGGCTCTGCACAACTCTTGAAGACCAAAGAGATAGAAATCTGGTATGTAGAGATGCATTAAAGATTGAAGTTGATAGATATGGTTTTATAATCAGAGGATAAATACATAGAGCCACCTGGTCTCTTCTACATTAATGAAGGTTACTTTTAGGGTCATGTTATGGAATTTATTTCCCTTCAAGGTACTAAACTCACATCCATGGATTGGGAAAACTAATTGCAGATCAGATTACACAGATTGAAGAGAAGAAATAGGGTTTCAACTTGCTCACAAAATTAAATGATGACTTGATTGGTTGTAAACCCTAACCCTAAATGGTCCAAAGCTTATAGCATTCTTGTTCCTATAAAAGAATATTCAAGACCATTTAGAAAGGGCTAGAGAACTGGGAAAGTAGAAAGCATTAGGCTTATACTTGTTTCTAGTCTAGGAGATAGCATATCTATTTTCAGATTGTATCAAGATAGAATAGAAAGCTTATGATATTTTGCATATTATTATATTGCATATTTCCTTGTCATACTAATTCAGGAACTAGTTTCATCATACTTAATATGATTTTTTTTAGATTTGAGTCTCTCCTTTGTGTTATCTATTGAGTTGTAAGTTTTCTGGCTTACTGTTTGAGTTCTACTTATGCATATGTGTATTCCATAAGGTTTTGATCTTGGATCAAATTAATGGTTTTGGATATTAAATTGATTCAACCTGGATATCTATGTGAGGATCTTGTAGTGATAAATCTGAAAGTTCTTATGTTTATGGCTTTGAATCTTTGCCAATAAGGTGTTTTCAGCTTCAGTATTGTATTTAGGATTTAGACCAATGGATAAGGCACCGATCTAAAGCAAGTATCTTCTATAGAGATATAAGTTTGAAAGGTTTGGCTATGTCTTGTCCCACAAAATTTAAATCAAACTCATCACCAAATTTTTTACTTTTCAGTTGTTGTTCTTATTTCACCCATGGTAGTGGAGAGTCAATGAATGCTAGGTTGGCATTTAGTACTTACTTACCATTTATCTATTGTTCAAATCTAGAAGTAGAAGGTGTTGTAAAGAATCAAGTTTAGTCTAGATTAGGTGTACCCACCTTGGTTTTGTATAGCCAGAAGTGCAGGGGGCAGTCTTGACCCTATAGTTGGTCTAGTTATCTTACAGAGCTTTCATAATTGGAGCTAGCTACTCCTAACATCAATCTTAAGACATATTGGTTGATTTTTGTAGCGTAATAGTTTTAAACACCAACAGGACATTAAGGTAGATGTAATCCATAATTTTACACCTCTATTGACAAGCGGAGAATGTTATAACACTACCCATCATACTACTGTTGACCCAGAATCAGATGAGCTACCACTACTGAGGATCATTGATGAAGACACTGGTGTCTTACTAGGTCTAGATGACATTCAAAGGATACAAGATATGAGACTCAGTATGATAAGAGAAGAAGAAGAAGAAAGCTCAATTGATGAGTCGCTAGAGTTAGGTCTGAATATTGCTAACAATGACCCTACGAATGACGATTTGACTCTTTTTGATCTAAATGCTATAGAAGTTGACTTAAAAGAACATGTCTTGTTAGTTAATAGTTTTGATGCTGATGCGATGCTATCCTTACCAAAATCTGACTCATTAACCTTGGTAAATCCTAACCTTATTGATTGGACTAATTTAGACCCTACTCCTATCATCAACTTTCCTAATGACTATACTTTGGCCTGTTACCTAAATGATTGTCAATCCTATTCCTCTTCCACCAATGCAAGGAGCATGAACATGTTAGGGGAGGATATCAAGTTTCTTAGTCACAAACTGAAAAATAAAAATAAGAAAAGAACTAATGGTGAAAACCATGTTGTGGCAGTATCAGATTCTAAAACAGTAAAAACAAAAGATGTATATGATGGTGAAAAACTCTTAGAGGTGCCAAAAGATTAGATTCTTGATATCCTCCCTAAGCACTTTCAAGAAAGATCTTCAGTACTGATAGAACCTACACAACCAGTAAACCTGGGAACAATAGAAGCTCCTCAATTTGTTTACCTAGCACAATCACTATCACAAGAAGAAAATGCACTATTCACTAAATTCCTCAAAGAGAAGAAGATAGACTTTGCATGGTCTTATACTGATATGCCTAGACTAGATCCTGAGTTAATAATGCATCACTTATCTATTGCTCTTGGAATTAAGCCCGTCAAACAAAAATGAAGGAAGATGCACCCACACGTGCCATTATTAGTGAAACTAGAGCTAGAGAAACTATTAAAAGCTGGATTCATAAGGGTCATCGCTTATGCAGGATGGATCTCCAATGTGGTAACAGTTTCCAAAATAGATAAGTCTATCAGGCTTTGCACAGACTTTAGAGATCTAAACAAATCTTGTCGTAAATATAACTTTCTACTGCCCAACATTGATATGATTATAGATCTCACAACGAGATATCAGATGTATTCTCTTATGGATGGATTCTCAGGTTATAAAAAAATAAAGCTTGCTCCTGAGGACCAAGAGAAGACATCATTTACATGCGCCTAGGGAACATTTTTCTATAACATCATGTCATTTGGGTTAAAGAATGTTGGAGCTACGTATCAATGAGCTATGACAATGATATTCCATGATATGATACATAGAAACATGGAATACTATGTGGACGATACATCAACAAAGTTAAAAGGAAGAACAACTCACATAGAAGACTTTAGAAAGATACTAGATCAGATGGAATAATTTCAACTTAGGCTTAATCCAAAGAAATGTGCATTTGGAGTTCAATTAGGGAAACTTTTAGGGTTCATAGTATTAGCTAAAGGAATTGAGGTAGACCCTGAAAAGGTGAAAGCTATAATGGAAATGTCACCTCCTCACAACATCAATCAAATGAGGACACTTCAAGGAATATTGCATTCTATTAGATGATTCATGTCTCAATTAGCAAATAGAGCACACCCATTTAAAAAACTGCTACATAAAGCACCTACCTTCAAATGGGATGAGCATTGTGAAAACAACTTAAAAGAATTAAAAGAATATCTAGCTAATCCTCCTATTCTCATGGCACCTATTCATGGGAAACCATTGCTACTTTATATCTCAGCTACAACTACATCTATTGGAGTATTTCTAGCCCAAGACGATGAAAATAAAAAGGAAAGGGCAATCTATTATATCAGGAGGACCTTGGTGTCTTATGAACTCAATTATAGTATCATAGAAAAAGCTTTCTTAGCAGTTTTTTTTGCATCCCAGAAGTTGAGGCACTACATGCTCTCACATACAGTGAAACTTATAGAAAAAATTGATCCTCTTAAATATCTCTTGAGAAAAATAGCGTTAACAGGAAGACTAGAAAAATGGGTCTTGATACTAAGTGAATTTGATATTGAATATATTAACAGAAAGGCTATCAAAGGACAAGTACTAGTAGATCAACTAGCTGAGTCACCATTGCAAGATGATACACCTTTAATAATAGAATTTCTAGATGAGACAATCATGCACCTGATAGAATATCTATGGAAAATGTATTTTCATGGTTCTTTCACACAATAGGGATCTAGCACAAGGGTATTATTTATCACTCCTCAAGGCTACAAGCTACCTAAGGCATACAAAATGATGTTTCCACGCACCAATAAAATCTCAGAGTATGAAGCATTAATCAATGGACTCAAGCTAGCTATGGAATGAAAAATCATAGAGTTACATGTGTATGGTGACTCTCAACTCATTATCAACCAAGTAAATGGAGAATATCAAAAAAAAGATGATTAAATGATGCCTTACAAACAATTGGTGGATGACTTGAAAAAGTACTTTGTCTTCATCACATTTCAACAGATTTTGAGAGTAGAGAATAAAGCTATAGATACTATGGCTATGCTAGCATCCATGTTACAATTGGAAGAACACCAATTCCACTATGAATTCTTGGTGGAAAAATTATGTTTTCCAAATTTTGATACACCTAAATCCCAAGTAATTTGTGCTTTAAATTCCTAAAACCCATCTCGATATGCAAAAATCATTGCTTACCTTACTAATCAAACCTTACCTGATGGCTTATCAAGGAATGAAAAATGAGCTTTAATTAGGGTAGCATTGCATTATGTCCTCTTTACTACTAACTTATATAGATGAGGTCTTGACGAAATGCTTCTCAGGTGTTTAGAAATAGAAGAGTCTGACCTTGCATTAATAGAGGTTCATGAAGGTGTATTTTGATCACACTCGATTGGATTTTCATTAGCTAAAAAACATTTAAGAGTTGGCTAATATTATCCTACCATGGAAAAAGATGTCGTACAATTTTCTAAAATATGTCACAAATGTCAAACACATGGAAAATTTATCCATGCTTATGCTAGAGATATCATACCTTTTATAACACATTGGCCATTTCAACAGTGGGCCTTTGATCTGGTTGGACAGATTTATCCTAATTCTTCAAGTGGACACAAGTACATCATTATGGTCACTGAGTATTTCACTAAGTGGGTCGAGGTAGTGCCACTGATCAAAGCCACTAGCAAGAAGGTTGCTATGTTCATATTGAAGTACATCATTTGTAGGTATGGGATACCCTCTTCTATTGTAATAGACAATGGGGGTCAGTCCAGAAACCAAGATATCGAAGATCTTTGTACACAGTTTCATCTCACTCAGTATTTTTCTTCAATCTATTATCCTCAAGGTAATGGACAAAATGAGGCTTCAAACAAAAACATCTTAAAAATTCTACACAGAACTATGAGTAAGTCTGGAAGAGACTGACATTTGCAACTAAATCTGACACTATGGGCCTAGAGAATAAGTATTTGAACACCAACTAGAGCCATGCCATTTTCTCTAGTCTATGGCACTGAAGTAGTGTTACCCATTGAGGTAGAAATTCCTTCTTTGTGAATTTCTCTCCAAGGTCTTGTTACTAATGAACAATACCGTATTGATAGAGTGCATGCACTAGAACTACTAGATGAGTGCAGAAAACAAGAGTTTGATCATCTCAAGGTGTACCATAAAATAATGTCTAAAGGATACAACAAGAAGGTGAAACCATGACAATTTCAAGTAGGGGATCTTGTTCTAAGAGAGAATCCTAAAAATCAGCCAAATAGAGAACAAAAAGACAAGTTTGAACCCAACTAGCTGGGGCCTTTTATTATAACACTAAATTTTGGCATAGGAGCTTATCAATTAGCTACAACTAAGAGAGATTTTCTTCTTGATCCTATCAGCACTCTCCACTTGAAGTGGCTCTACACTTGACATCTATCTAGCAAGGCTTGAAAGTGAAAAAGTTATCAGAAAATACAAAAAAAAAATCATAAAATTGATCTTGAAGAAAATCCAAAAACAGTGGAAAAAGACCAAAAAAAAGGTATCCTTGGTGAAAACCTGGCAAACAAGCACCTTGATACTAACAAAAAAATAGTAAAAAAAAAAGAAAAAAGAACAAAAAAAAATTAAAAAATTGATAAATTTCCTTGGCGAAAACCTGGCAAACAGGCGTCTTGGTAGAAATAATAAAACGCTTCTGAGTGGTGAAAACCTGGCAAACATGCATCACTCATACTCCATGCTCTATCTATAAATGCATTGATGACACTAAACCTTCATGATTACCTCTTTGCTATTAGTTGACTCTGAATTCCTTCTAAATTTCCTATCCTTGCATGGGATTTGTCTGCATTTGCATCTTGGGGATAGTCATTCTACACTAGGGGCATCTCTGGCATGGTCAGTCAGCATTTTTTGGTTGCTAGGTTGTCCTAGGTCCTTGTCTAGGATTGTTTGCCACTACAAACAGTATTTCTAAATACTTCCATCAAAACATCACTCTCACAAACAAAGATATTTCTTAAACACCACCTACCTGTAACAAACGTCATTCTAGTGTTTCTCAACACTTTAAATAAATAGTGTTCCTAAATACTAAATTGGATTGCAAATTCTAATAATGATTATCTCACTTACTCAGACATAAAAACACAGATTGCTTGATTCCATGTTGCGATTGATGATTTCTATACTGTGATTGAATAAATGAATCAATGGTGCTCCTAAACACTACTTAAATACACAGACTCACATTGGTTTGATTATGACTCCTTCATGTTCCCATTATGTGTGTGTAAATGGGTACCTGTTGAAAATGACACAAACACTCAATAGGTCATTGCATTAGCTCAAATGGTTAGTTAAAATGTTAGAAACCACTAATATCGGCCTATTTCCTTCTAACTAGAAAGAGTGTGATTAGTTGCATATTTAGCCCTCAGAATATGCTTCAAATCAGTGACCAATACTATCCTAGCATGAAGGATTTGATTCGAATTTAAACTAAAAATGTGAAAAAGCATACAATCTAGCTTGAAAACATGAAATGAAAACAATAAACTAGCATGATAAAATGGATGAAATGTGAATCTAGGATAAATCTAATAGCATAGCAATGTAATTTTGATTCTAAGGTGAAGGCTTATTTTCTCTCAAAACAGGCTTCTATTTATAGAAGAATGGGATAGAGAGAGAGAGGACAAGGTTCATTTATGAACTAGGAGGCTCATAAATGAATATGTAAGAGCCATTAATGCCTAAGGCATTAATAAGGCATGGGAGAGACATGGGATTAAGGAATCTTTATTAATGAAGGCATTAATGAAGGCCTTAAAGAGGGAAGGGAGGATGTAAGATAATATGGACTTTAAGAAAGTCCATCTTGAGAACGTGGACTTTCTTAAGTGGGTGGAGTTGCTAAGTATTCCTTAATGGAATGTGACAACATTAGGAGGTGGGTTAGACTAGAATTTAGGATTAGGATTAGATTAGCATGGGTGAATGGGTTGAGAAGGGTTAGAACCCAGGGTAGAAGTAGTTGAGATAGGTTAGGTTGGGGTTTAGGGAAATATTAATAAATGAAATAAACTTATTTAATTCATTTAAAAATATAGGAATTAATTATTTAAAGAATGAAATTGCTTTTTAATAATTAGAGAACTATAGCCATTTTAATTAAATTAAATAGGCTAGGGGAATGGGTTAATTGCAAGTGGGTATTTGATTTAGGGATTTATTTAATTTCTTTATAATTAAATACTATAGCCATGATTGATTTTGATTTGATTTGATTGGTCAAAATTGATTTGAATTGTATGGCTATAATAGTTAATATAAATCAGTGATAAAAATCACCTAGGATATTAAATTGATTTAAAGAATTATGCCAAGCAGTAACAGGGTCGTTTGGACATAAATTGAGCGTATGATCACACTTAGGGAAAATTGGGTCCATAGTTGCGACATACCAAATTCAGGTGGTTACATTTGCCCCTCTTTGAATTGATGTGCGAGCAGCGCATTGATTCAAAGAAAGTTTTTTATTTTGACTTCAAAAAGATTGAGAATCCTGTTCTTGGTTGTGGAACGAAATGTTGATAAGATCAGTCTCGCACTTGATTGAACCAAACTGATAGAATTGATTTTGAACTTGGTTGTCGTCTAAAGATCAATAAAAGATTTTTAAAAATACCAATTCTGAACTTGGTTGTCGTTCAAAAATCATTAAGAAGCTTCCAGGAGCTTAATAAAAATCTTTTAAAAATGAGGAAACATAAGATATCAGCTCATGAGAACCAAAGCTTTCTATCCAACAGTTCTGACCTAGTCAAGGAAACTGTTATGCCCCTAGTTTGTTTGATAACAAAGTCATTTTTAATGTAGTTTTGAGCAAAAATTTAATTGATGATAGTGTGATCATGCCCCCTCGGGAATGAAATCAAAGGAAAATAATAAAATCCCTTAGTTGAACGAACGTATCACTTGTAGGAAGTGGTTAGGACAACAAAGAATGGAGTAGAAGAAGTGGAAAAGAAGGTGTGTTTAAAAATAAACACACAAGTACCAAGTTAATGACATTAAAAAGGTGAGTTCAATTTTGTTCCCAATAGATCAAAGATTTTGGGAATCAGTAATATCAATAATATAGATGATGTAATTAACTTGGATTTTTGGAAGAAGATAGAAAGTATTTTTGAGCACAAGAATTCCTTATGTTGTTATTCTTTTATAAATGCACCGTGCAATTTCTAAATGCAGCTATATGCAGACTCTTAGGACTTTGTCACTGATTAGAAAAGATTGCAACATTTTTATCATCATTGGGCACTTTTTGGAATGGATACCATCGAATAGTACAACCATCACTAATACCCACTGATATTATGAAAGTATGAATACTATATTTTATTGAAATGTCATAAATAGACTTAGGTACCAAGCCATAGAAGCCAGGACATCAAA
>MU228364.1:853340-920529 GCA_018584345.1 Thuja plicata | reverse complement strand
GGGTGAACACTTGGCACTGCACTGTTCAAGACAAGAGGGACAGTTATTACAAAAGGAGAATGTAGGTGAGTAGGCAAGCACAACTATCTAGACTCAACATAAATACTACCAGCTACCATCTACAAATTTGATTGTAGTTGCCAGATCAGGAGAAGAACAAGAAATATCTGTTTCTATCTTTTTGACTTGGTCCTTTCACCGCTTCTTCTCTCTCTTTCTTTTTGTCTCTCTTGTAACTTTAGGGTTAGGTCTTCTATGACCATCCGAAGCTTGTTGCATCCTTAAGGCATTCCAAGATGGTCAAAAAACCTATATATAGAAAAAGAGTTGCAATTGTAAAGGGTCTTGGATGTTGGAGTTTTTTGGAAAGGAGATAATATATTCCAGAATTCAGATGTTCTGAACTTCTGTCTATCCTTTGATGTTGTGTAATCTTTCATGTATGGAAAGCTGGATCATATAAATAATATATGGTGCAATTTTACTCTCTCCCATTGTTGTCTCTTTATTCTCTGTGTATGCTCTTTTATGTTAAGTGTACAAGGTATTATGAAGCATTTTGGTTATTAGGTAACTATCTAATTACTTGCAAGTTTTTTTTAGGAAAGAACTAAGTTTTGTGAGTAGTTTCAGGGAGCATACTGCTTTGTTTAAGGATTTGATACAATAGTTTTGAGGTGACAGGGTAACTTGTAAGGCAACTTATCTAAATTGCATGTGGGTTGTAAGGCAACCTATTGTATTTTGTTTCTATGAGATCTTAGCTTATTTGACTCTATAGCCCAAAGGATAGGCACTGGTCCAGAAATTAGTCTGATAATCTATCTTTGTCCAAGTTATTTCAAGGTGTCAAAACCAATTTAATCAAAATACTCTTGTACTAAGAACAAATAAACTAAACTCAGTAAGGACCTATGTCAGCAGGACAGTGTCCATTTTAGTGATTCCTTGGAGAGTGAATCATTAGGTTATCCCTCCTATAAGAAAAGGAAGAAGGATAAAAATCCTTATATCACTGATTTCTGCTATATTTAAGACTATGGTTTGTATGGTTAAATCTTGCATCTGGTTATGCTTGGTCATTTGCAAGGTGATTTATCAGTTGGTTTAACAATGATACATAGAAAATCAGTGTCCACATTAACACATACTGTGTAAACAGCAATCATAAAAGGTAAAACCTGCCTGAGTATATGTGGAGCTCAAAAACGAAGAAGGGCCTTATCCAGTCCTTAGCAATTAGGCTTATCTTGTCTCTGAATCAGTATTAGAAGGCATGGTGTTCAAGTAGTTATTTCAAGCACTGTGATTCATACACAAAAAATCCCTAACATAAAGATTTTCAGAAGGTGGGTGAACTACATCAAGGCACATCAGCTCGATAGGAGGTTTTTGACAAATGGTCTTCCCAAGGCACCGCTTTAGAGATACACCTGGCACATCGAAGATAGGGCGTTGCTTTTCCCATTTATGAGGCATGTAGCCTCGATCCCCGGGGGATCAAATTTCTTCTTTCTCCTTTCTGGCTCTTGTCTCAAGGCTGATTCTTCCACTCCATCTTTCTTCTCTTATTCTTCTGACATGTCAGACCTTCTCCATCTAGAGTTCTTTTGTAGAGCGGTGCAGGTAGTACCGGCCACCAGATAATGTATTTTATTGTAAAATGTAACATAAGTTAGGGTTAGGGTTAGATAGAAAGATGTGTATAAATATTAAGTCTGGCCTCATTCCAAGGGTCAGTAAAATTGATGATTTTGCAGTCCACAATTAATAGCAATCTAGTTTTCTTAGTTCTTAGTTGCAGAGCTCAATGCTCCATAGTTTCTAAGTTTTTCAGTAGTTAGATGCTCCCTTGGAGCCACCATTGTACCACACACCAATGCTTGCTGGAAGGGATGTTAATGAAGAAGGAAGAATTATCTCAATGATGTTGTTGGCATTATTTCTTCTAGGTTAACGGTATTTTATGCTTTGTGTTCTTTATGTCCTTTGCTCATGCTTAAAGTAGATTAACGACCTCCTTTCTTTTGCTACTGATGTAGTATGAACTGATGGTTGTATGTTTCTTTGGTATTTAGTGTAGTGTGTTAGAGCATAGTTGATGTTTTGAATGTTTAGTATAACTATAGGTAGATGAAATCTTTCTAACTCTACAATATCTTTTTCAGTTTATTTGTTAAGTCTAAGCATGCTTGCAGAAAACCCCACTCACCTAAATCCCTAGAGTTGACAAGTTGAAGATAACCAGCTATCCCCCTCAAAAAATAGTCACATCTCCCAACCGAGCCCCACACTGTCAAGACCTGACTCTCACGTGCTTGGAGGCTTGAGGAATCTCATTTCCCCAGACAACCTTTACAGGTGAAGTTGGTCCGTACCTTGGTACCCAGTGACAACTTACCTCTGTTGGTAGACCTGGTCACAAGAGTCTCATCAACATAACCATTCAAGAAACATACATGAAAGTAAATAACATATAACACAAGATATGATATCACATAAAACTCCTGTTAGGAAGTAAAAACTGTGGTGGGGATGGCACCCACAAAACTTCACTATCTACAGATAAGAAGGGAGCCGATTAAGGCTTATAATTTGATCACTTCTAATGATCTACCATATTAGGAGTATTGATGTGAAGACCTATTAAGATCTACTTTGTTAGGAGCTTTAGAAACACTGTTTAGTGTGCACTCTATTAAGAGATTTATCAAGGACTGTTAAATCCACCTTTCTTGAAAGTATTTTTACATGTGTTACACTTGTTAGAATTCAACTACATTATTGTTGATCTGATAGTATGTGCAATATTTAATCATTGATAATAGATCCTATGAAGCTTACATATTGATATCACCTTGAGTGATTAAGTAATACCTTATCTCTGCTCGTCGGTAGCCTTGCATCTGCTCTTGAAACTGATTTGATCTTTTTATGAACTTTGCATGAATTCTCTTTTTTGCTCCTTATATGCTCTTAGTGGCTAAAATCATCATCGAACAACATGTTCACAATTGATTGAGCATCTATTTATAATATCTCTTGACCTATTCTAGATTCACGCTTTATAATGTTAACTCTAGATCCAAGGTTTACAACTTGACCTTGATCTTTAGTTTGTATGTTTTAAAAATATTAGAATGCTTTAAAATAATTACATTATACTTGCTTGTCCCTCAAGTAATAGATTTTAAAAAAATTAGAAATCTAAATATAGAACTTCAATGTTTTATCTAACATGGAAGTCAGATCCACTATTTGCAGGATTGTAACTGATTGTTGGTTTCTGATGCTCGAGTTGTACTGTCAGTCTATCGGGTTCCTTCCTTTGTCTGTCAGGTTCCTTGATCCATCAGGTTCCTTTCTTTGTTTGTCGGGTTACCTGTTACATCAGGTTCCTTTCTTTGTTGCTCATCAGTTTTCTCTATATTCTGTGTCATCAGTTTAACACTTGACAATGTTCATCGGTATTCTCTATACTTAGCATTTTTTGTTACTATTGTTTTTCAGCAGCATCGGGTAGTGCATTGTTCTTTCTATTGGTGTTGCCTTTACCGATGGTGTCTGGCATGTTTTCTCTTGCATATACTAATGGCAAAGCTCAATGTCATCAATCTCCCCCTTTGACATTAATATCAAAAACTGATATGTGCAACATACTGAGTTTATTAGTATGTACACATGTGTATACTTCTATTTTTTCCTTATTCATTACATGACTCCCCCTATGCATGTGCTGGTAGTAGTATAAGTATATACTATGAGTATGAGTATGTACATATCATTTCTCTTTTTTTTTTCCTTTCTATTGAGATATATAAGATTTTCCGTACATACATATCTTTTCCTCTAATGTAGTATTTGTACATATACATATATTTTCCTCCTTTTTTGATATTAAGGGCAAAGCTACTTACAACTTATCAAAAATATGGGAATGTGAGGCTTTCATGTCCTCCATCATCTTTTCCCATTTCTCCTTAAGATTTTGTAGAGCCATGTGCTCAATTGTAATCTGTGCAAGCATGTCATAGATGCTATCTACTACACACATCTTAGGGCTGGCAATTAGATTTATTACCATTGTAATGTGTTGCTACAGAGTTGTGAGGTTGGGCAATAATTGAGCCTGCAGCTCAGTGACCTCATTTCTAAATTGTCACTCTGCATCCCAAACATCTTGTCTTAACCTATTTACTTCATTAATCTTGTCATGATGCAATTTTATTGCATTCCCATCTGAGGTTAGACTTTGTGCACTAGTAGTTAGATATGAGTCTAACTTAGAAAGATTTTCACCATTTTCTTTGGTGAAGTTATAAAGTGTGCATAGTTTTTGAACTAAGACTATAGCTTCTGTTATAATTGGATCTAGTTGACTTGCCAATTCAGAAATCTTTACGTTATTCAGTACCACTTCTTGGCTGATCTTCTCTATCAATTTGTATTTAAACTTTTTCTCAGCATGTTCTTCCATCGCCTTTTCTACATCTACACTCTGTGTGGTGATGGCATTGGTAAAAACTGCTAGTTGATCCATGATTGGGGCATTGAGATCAACTTTTATGTTAAGAACAAGCTGATGTAGAATGTCCCTTGCTTTACCCAGTTCCAGGGATTCTTTATGTGCCTTTTTCATCTTATCTTGTAGTGCTTTCCTCTGACATATCACTCCGTAATTTTGAAGTGCTTTTGAGTCTAAAGTAGATGGATCACGCTTAGGTATTTCTATTATTTCATCAAGTGTGACTTCCATTATGTATTTCTTGTTCACTTTCTTCTTTTTATTCTTCTGAGTGGAGGCAGACTGGTGAAGTACCAGTTGTAGATCATGAGTTTTGACAGATGTGTTTGGTGAAGGTTTGGAAGATGAGTCTTCTTGTTGTTTTTTCTTAGTGTCCACCTGTTAGTTATGTGAAGACGTCTCTTCATTTACCTTGGGTGTTTTAGCAGACTTCTCTTCTTTGTCCTTTGTGATTTCATCTTGCTTTTTTTCTTCATATTTCTTATGTTTCTCTTCATCCTTGCTAATGGTTTCATCTTCTTTCTCTTTATCAATAGATTTATCTATCTAATTGTTGGTATTATCTTTCATTTCTTTATGTGTATCTTTTTGTGTATTAGATGTTCTTGTGATTTCCTTATTACTCGTGTCCTTGGGTATGTTCTCATCCTTTGTAGGTGATTTCTCCTGACTTGAGTTGATATTGATGGCTTCTATCAATATGTGCATGTTGCTTAATGTGTTTACTTGTGCAGTATCTGCAATTCTGTCATGTTCGTCAATTTTACCTTGTAGAACGGTGACATCTTCATCTTTTTGTATCTCTTCTGCAGGGTCTCCTTCTGTGATGTCAGTTATGGTGTTGTCTAACCATGTTTCGTCTGCAACATCCATTTTCTTATTGCCTGTAGTATCAATTTCTTCTTTATCTAACTCAACTGATGAGTCATCTTCTGCATCTTTGATGATAATATGTTCTTGTTCAGGGCTAGCTTCCTAAGTATGTCTTTTGAGTATCTTACTCCATTTCTTGTGGCTTTCTTGCTCAAGCTCTATAAGCTTCCCTTCAATAATTTTTTAGGCTCTCATCTTGGGTGAGAACTCCTTATAATTCTTCATTGTCACATCAATTTCTTCCTTCTTTGATTCAGAATGCATAAGAGAAACATTTACTCTTTCTCTTATCTCCTTTTTACTATTTAATGCAAATGACCATCTAGGAGACAATCTTTCCAAGCTTTCCCTTGGTACATTAAATTCCTCAAATTGAATTGGTACATACTTTTACTTACACATCTTTTCTATCATAGCATCTTCAATTTTGTTTTGATCTTCTAGATCTAGTGTCAACCATTTTCTAATCTTAGGATCTGAAATAGATCTTGATTCTACAATGTATTTACATATCTCATCAATGGTTTTAGGAATCAAAGACTCTTTTTCTTGTATTTCATCTTGCTCGATGTCCTCAATATCTTCCCTTGTCCTTATTAACTTCCTTCTTTAAGTTGGTCCTTGTTTCCTGTTATATGTTCTTATTGTGCCTCTTTTCTTAGGTGTTGTCTTAGTTTTTGCAGTCTGACTCTATGTTCTTTGTGTAGTTGTTGTCCTTGGCTTGTTTGGTGGAGGAGGAGGTGAATCTAACTATGTGGCCTCTGAGTCACTCTTTTCTACAGCTTCACCAATAGGTGACTATCCTTCAGTTTCTTCCTCCTTTCCTACTATTTCCTCTTCACCTTCTTCACTAATTGACAATATTTTCTTTAATGTCTTTTCCATTTTGTCCTTCTTCTTGACAAATTTCTTTATAACAAGGTCTGAATTTATTTTTGGTTTGGCCTCTTCATAGGTTCCAAATCTAGATAAAGTTTGTTGTCAAGTGGTTCATTCAATAGTGCATTAATGCAATTTGTTGCTTGATCTATGTGGATTTCATAATCAAGTGGTGACAACCATGATTTCCTTGGTACCACTGGTTTGATGTAAGTGAAGTTAGTGTCCACCATAAAACATATTCCTTCCTTATGCTCCTCTATTAGTTTTTTTGGAATCCTGACCCTTGCTTGCATCTTTTCTTTGAATCCTTTGAAGTATTCATTCATTATTGCTTCAAAGTTTTCACCTAGTGAATCTATGTATTCACAAATCTGTAGGGTGACTAATTTACTTGTATCCCATTTTACTTTTCCTATTGAAGGAAAGTATTCTTCAAAGTAAAATAATATGCACATTTAAGAGAACCAAACTTATATGTGTTTGTTCTTGAAGACCTTATTGTCATCATGTTTTCATTAAGTTGTTTTAGCAGGATTTTTGATAAATCCATCTATATTCCTTTCTTGATAATTTGGTAGGTTGTGCTTGCAATCATGCTTGCAATGCTATTAATTATGCTTGCCTTAAATATGTTGTAACCTATCACAAATGCACAAAATTTGAGTTCCTTGTTGGTGATTATGTTTACCTTGAGACCTCTGTTGTCCCATTCTGCACCTGTTAGCTTCTCCACTTCTGGTCAGGATGGGTGCTTGTGAGCTTTGGCCTTATCTGTTATGGGTAGCTAGTAACTGCATGAATGACATCTTTTGTTATCCTTTCTGGCTCATCTAGCCACAATTTCTAATTGTGCATTCTGTTAAGAACTAACTGAATCCATTCGGTTTTGAATACCTTCAGAAAGTGTATGGCATTGGTGAGACCTTTCATGTGTAGTTGCTTGTGTTCTTCTTTTAGGTTTCCATTGTCATCACACAGTTTCTTATAAGCATTATCTAAGTCTAGATCTCCAATCTCTGAGATCTTACAGTGAATATAGGACCTTACATCCTCGATTAGGAAAACTCTGGGTAGAATTCTAGAGAATTCTCCAGATTCATCGAGTTATGATGCAACTTTAGGACAATTTTGTACTTGGGTTCCACACAGGTGCTATTTTTTATCAGGTTAACCTTATTCTTCTTGTCACTATTTAACTTATATGTTCTTGAGGTTGATGCCATTGTGTTTCATTTTTAGGGCTTTCCCGTAAAATAAAATAGTGTGTTTAGTGAATGCGGGTAGTTATTGAATCTGTAATGATTGTTGTAAATCTTTTTAGTGTTGTTAGATCTTTTGTGGTCGCTCTTTAATCTCTTCTCCTATCACTCTGCTTGGCTCTACTTTGTTGCTCAAAAATCATGGGTGATAAATGAAACTCTTCTGTCATCCTTTTATAGATTTTTTTGCCCTAAAGTTAGTCATTAATGCTCAACAACTCATCAGTGTATGAAGACTGAGTCCATCGGTTCAAACATAAATAACATCCTCAGTGAGAGCACAATATTTTGAGGCAGCTAGCAACTTGGTTACTTTCACCGATGGTTATTGATAAGATGGCGACGATAACATTGTCGACTCAATGGATCATCGATGAATTTTGGTTTACACGCAGCAACTTGGATTTTGTGTACTAATCGATACATTTCAGTAAGTGTTGTCACCTTCAGTTTGTGTGTTCACCGATACTTTTCGGTAGGATTAGCCGATGAGATTGATTTTTAAAAATTTTACAAGTATCATTATAGTGCATCTTTCATCATGCTAATTTTGACAATATGATCAATGTGCAATGGAACTGATGCAGAATATAACTTGGTATAATGTAGTTCCATACTTACTTGTTTAGCTTAGGTGGGAATGGTGATGCCACCAGATCCATTGAATGGGGTGTCACCATTTACATTGCTTGGTCCAACACCTTCAGTGCTTGAATATTTTCTCCACATTTTGTTTCTCATCTTCCTGATGTCATCAATGGTGTTTCCATTGGCATAAGTGCTTGTCTTTGTCACTCAGTCTTTGTATTCCTTCTTCACGTGTCCAACCTTGTGACAATGAAAACATGCCATTCCTGGGTTGGTCCATCCTCTTTATCTTTTTGTCCACTTTCTCATGCACTTGGCAGAAATGTGACCATACCTTCCACATGCTATGTAGTTTACCCATGTCTTGTAGTCCCAAACATATGATTTACCGACTCTTGTCATTTTATAGGCATTATCAGGTTCTTTTGGTGTCCATGTTTTCTTGTACTTTTTATAGCAGTCCTGATGTGTATGCCGATTCATTTTGTAGGTAGGACAATACTTGTCCATGTAGGTTTCCTTCTTTGGATTTGTCACCTTGGATCTGCATTCATGTGCCTTGTGTCCTTTCTTGTGACATTTATAACAATTACTAATGAATGTAGATTGTGATTGAGGAATACCTTTCATTTTGCTTCTGCAAATATTTGAAGTGTGTCCTAGTTTTCCATAGTGATTGCATGACACCTTCTTTGTTCTTGGAGTTGTATAAACATTCCTCTAATCTGATTGATTAGATGATTCTCCATTCTTGGTATAGCCTAGACCTGTATAGTTATTGACTCTTCTTTGCCCTTCCAAAAAATCATCCATCCTTTTTGTACTATCTTCAGGATTTTGATTAGTTCATTGTGTTGATGTTGCATTTTGATTTCATGCTTTATATTTTCATTCTCTTCTCTTAGATCACCGATAATCTATATTATTTCAATGAGTTATGTATTTAGTTAGTTTGCCTCTTGACTAATAAGAATGATCTGATTGGTAATCTCATGGTGATGATCAGTAAGCCTTTGAATTTCTAATTCTTTTTCTTGTAGCTTCTCTGTGATCTTCCTCCTATCATCAATAGGTAGTGTTCTTTCTATTTCATCTTTTCTTATAGTATTTATGACATCAATCATCTTTACCATCTGATTCTCTTGACCGATTTGCAGCATCTTTATTTTCTCTGTTAGATGTTGACTGATCTCATGTAGACTTGTGATCTTTTCTTCTGATGTGTCTGATGCTTTACTTGATGTTGATCCTACTGAATCAAAGAAATCTGGTATCTCTTCTTCTTGATAATCTTTCTCATTAAGGCAAGATGCCATAATCTTTCTTCATCCAGCAAATTTCTCATGTTGACTCTTGCTTCTTTGTACTGTTCATAGTATATCTGAATTTGTAACTTCTCATTCTCAAAAGTTTTATCTAGTTTGTACTTTTCCATTTTCTGATCTTTTCTCTTAAGTCTTTAAGCTTTTCAAGTAAGAGACTTAGCTCTGATACCAATTTTTGGAATTATAGGGAATGATGTACTGAGAGGGGAGGGATGAATCAGTACCTCTAAAACTTTTTCTTATTAGCTTTTAACCCTTATGTCATCAGAATTGTATTACAACTGATCCTATTTGTTGTTATTTCTTTATGCATTTGAAATCATTACATAAACTCTTTACATGTGTAACCATTCAAGAAACATACATGAAAGTAAATAACACATAACACAAGATATGATATCGTAGAAAACTCATGTTAGGAAGTAAAAACTACGGTGGGAATGGCACCCACAAAACTTCACTATCTGCAGAAATAAGGGACCCAATTAAGATTTACAATTTGATCACTTCTGATGATCTACCTTGTTAGGATTATTTATGTGAAGACTTGTTAAGATCTACTCTGTTAGGAGCTTTAGCAACACTGTTTAGTGTGCACTCTGTTAAGAGATTTATCAAGGACTATTAAATCCACCTTTCTTGAAAGGATTTTTACATGTGTACACTTGTTAGAATGCAACTACATTATTGTTGATCTAATAGTATGTGCAATCTTTAATTTCTAATAAAAGATCCTATGAAGCTTACAATGTATTGATATCACCTTGAGTGATTGAATCGCTGCTCATCGGTAGCGTTGTATCTGTTCTTGAAACTGATTTGATTTTTTCCCAAACTTTGCATTAATTATCTTTTCTACTCCTTAAATGCTCTCAGTGGCTACAATCATCATCGAACAAAATGTTCACAATTGATTGAGCATCTATTTATAATAGTTCTTGACATATTCTAGATTCACGCTTTATAATGTTAACTCTAGATCTAAGGTTTACAACTTAGCCTTGATCTCTAGTTTGCATGTTTTAAAACCATTAGAATGCTTTAAAACAATTACATTATACTTTCTTTTCCCTCAAGTAATGGATTTAAAAACAAATTATAACTCTAAATATAGAACTTCAATGTTTTATCTGACGTGGAAGTCAGATCCACTATTTTCAGGATTGTAACTGACTGTCATTTTCTGATGCTCAGGTTGTATTGTCAGTCTTTTAGGTTCCCTATTCCATTGGGTTCCTTTCTTTGTCTTTTAGGTTCCCTATTCCATCGAGTTCCTATCTTTGTTGCTCATCATTTCTCTCTATATTTTGTGTCATCAGTTTAACACTTGAGAGTGTTCGTCGGTATGCTCTACACTTAGCATTTTTGGTGACTATTATTTTTCAAAAGCGTCGGGTAGAGCATTGTTCTTTCTGTCAGTGTTTCTTTTACCGATGGTGTCTATCATGTTTTTCTCTTACATATACTAATGGAAAAACTTAATGTCATTAGACTTCACATCTATCTGATGCACTTTAAAGTCTGTATGTGCTGCATAAGAAAGAAACAATCTCACTGCTTCCAATCTAGCAACAGGCACAAATTTTTCTTCAAAAATTATTCCCTCTTATTGTGAGTAGCCTTTACAAACCAATCTAGCTTTATTCCTTACAACCATTCCTTCTTCATTCATCTTATTTCTGAAAACCCATTTAATACCAATCACATTCTTGTCCTTGGGTCTAGGAACCAATTTCCAATTCTTATTTTTCTAAATCTGATTTATTTCTTCCTTTATTACATTTATCCAAGATTCACCTTTGCATGCCTCGTCAGTAGTCTTACATTCAACTTGTGAAATTAAACAAAGTTTATTTCTAACCTTAGATCTTGTCATCATACCTCTATTAGCATTTTCAATAATCTAATTCTCAGGATGATTTCTCTTAACATTCTTTGGTGTTTTAGTAGGATCATTAAAACACACCTCAATTCCATCATCAAAATCAAAATTTTTCTCTTCTTCTTCTCTTGTATTTACTTTCCTATTTTCTAAAATATGATCATAGTCATATAGTCTTTCCTGAATCTGATACTTCTCATCAGTTTTCACATTAGCACTTTCAATAATTTTCCTCAATCTCAGATTGAGACATCTGTAAGCTTTACTTAATACCCAAGGAAAATTCCTTCATCGCTTCTAGCTTTAAACTTTCCTATCTCATCATCCCTCTTGATATAGCATTTTATACCAAATATTTTGAAGTATTTCATAGTGGGAGTATATTTAAACAAAAGTTCATAGGGTGCCTTATTCATACCTTCTCTAATTTGTACTTTTCTCCAAGTGTAGACTGTAGTATTAACATCTTCTCTCCAATGCATATGTTACACATTTCCTTCAAGCAACATAGTCCTGGAAGCATCTAATATAGTTTTATTTCTTCACTCTGCAATCCTATTTTTTGTGGAGTCTTAGGAGAAGATGTCTATCTATATATCTCATGCCCTTTATAGTAAGCATTAAACTCATTTGATGTAAATTATCCTCCTCAGTCTAACCTCAACTTCGCTCTGCAATCCTTTTTTTTTGTGGAGTCTTAGGAGAAGATGTCTATCTATATATCTCATGCCCTTTATAGTAAACATTAAACTCATTTGATGTAAATTATCCTCCTCAGTCTAACCTCAAACATTTATCTTTGGTCCTGGTTCATTCTCAACTTTTGCTTTGATAATTTTAAACTTATCAAATTCTTTAGAATTTTATTTAAGAAATGAAACCCACATCATCCTAGAATAGTCATCAACAAAAAATATAAAGTACATTTCTCCATAGTAAGATCTTGTTCTTGTAGGACCACAGAGATTTGTATGTACCAGATATAACTTCTCCTTTGTTGAATATGATTTTCTTTGAAAAATGTTCTTAGTTTGATTTCCCATTGCACACTCTCTACACATGGTGTTAGAAGGTTTTACAATTTTTGGTAGATCTCTGACTACATTTGTGTTACTGTCCTTCACAATATTATCAAAATTTGTTTGATAGAACATTTTATGCTACAACCCACTGTCATCTATCTTCGCAACCAAACAAGTATCCTTTGTAGTATTAACTTCAAACACATTACCTCTTGACATTGTACCAGATGTGATCAAGTTTCCTAAATTTCCTATGATAGTACACTTTCCATCCATGAGCTGCAAGTCATAACCCTTGTCTACAAGCTTTCCAACACTCAACAAGTTATTCTTAAGTCCATCAACAAGTAAGACATCATCAGTGTTAGTTTTACCATCAAGAGAAATTGATCCTACTCCAATGATCAACTTAGGAGTATTATCACCAAATCTGACCACACCACCATCATATTTAGGTATCTAAACAAACTTGTCTTTATCACCAGTCATATTATGTGAACAACCATTATTAATGATCCATTCTGATTTCCTTTCAACATGTGAAACTAGAGCTCTTTCTTCATGAATAGGTTCATCATATTTGATAGAAATAAATCCAATTTATCATCATCTAGAACATCATCATTAGTCACACCTTTACTAGCATAATAACATTCCTTCCCCTTGGAGTAATCAGGCCTAACAAATCTATGCCTATTCTTAGGAACCCTTGTAGGACATCTAGATGCAAAATGACCAATCATATTACATGAAAAATATTTTAGTGGCAATTTTCCTTCATATTTACCCTTACCTCTCTTTTCTCCTCTCGAGATCAAGGCCACAAGATCATTCAGTTTTCTTTCCTCTTCTTCTATCTTCACCTAGTCATCAGCATAATCTCCAAGTTCTTCATACATGTTACCTTTACTGGTGCAAGCAAGAATTGATAAATTCTTTTTGTCATTATGCATAGTCGCCTTGAATGCAGATTCTACTTTAGGAAATATATCCTCTAGTTCTGTAGCCTCAAAGGTGGTTAATTTGGCAATTAACATCTCTCTGATAAAGTTTCTTGTCAGTGGAATAACCTCTTTTATCGCTTGTACTTTAGTCTTGTAATATGGTTTCAAAGATCTAAGAATATTTGTGATCACTTCTTCTTTAGTATATGTGCCTCCAGAGTTTATGATTCTTGTAAAAACCTCTATAAGCCTCTAAATATATTCTCTAACATTTTAATCATCTCGCACTCTTAGAGTCTCCATTTTAGTCTTCCAATTCTACAACTTTACTTTCTTGGTATACCAATCTCCTTCATATAGTGCCTCTAGCCTTGTCCAAATCTTATGTAAAGAATCAAAGTCTTTTACCTCTGTAAATTCAGCCTTAGAGAGTACATTGATTAATGCTTCTCTTGCCACCATATTACAAGAGAATAAATCCTTCTCATCTTCTCCAGCATCTGCCAATTCATCTTCAAATTTGATCTGCTCATCCTTCTTTGTAATCATCTAGTAGTCAATTCCCAAATATAGTAAATTATTTTTTATCTTGTTCTTCCAACTGTCATATTTGTCATCATCAAACTTTGGACTTTCCTTCCTAAAGTAAGCCATCTTCAGGATCACCTCAAGCTATCAAGATTTCTCTCAAAGGATCAAAAGATCTGATACCAATTGTTAGGAATATAAGTCCACCAATAAAATTGAGAGAGGGTTGAATCACATGTATGCTTAATTATATTAAATTTTATCTTTATGAATTTATCCAAATCTAAATACAACAAAACAACACCATAACACAATTTTTTGTTGTCAAGGAAAACCTTGTTAAGGGAAAAATCCTAGTAGGGATGATACCCACAAATAATGCACTAGTAAATATTGAATCTATGTTAGGAGACCTAGTCCTATTAGGAGCTAATTATTAAATCTAGTACAAGTCCCTGTTAAAGGACAGACCCTGTTAGGAGTCGAGAAGAAAGAGGCTCACTTCCTAGGCACACTGCCCAAATGTGAAGGTTAAACTCACCTTCTAGATCCAATATCCAAAACAAAGTATAAAAGTATACTTAAATAATCGAACTGACTGATAACAACTTTCTTTGCCTATACAGTTCAAATGAAGCACATTACAATCATTATCACTACTCAAACATGAACTCCCATTCTTGGAGCATCTCATCCACACTATTACAACAAGGAATTACTTTCCTCTATACAAGTTACAAATAATCAATTAGGTTAGCCTACTACGACTTCCCCAATGCAAAAATGATTATATAGACTCTTGTTAAGATAAACACGATATCTTAAAAAATTAAACAACAAATATAAATCATCATTCACGTGCCAAGATCTATAATCCATGTTCACCATCCACTGAACATGTTATCTCCTCTGGTTAGACCCAAATAGGTCTTCTTAAGACGATACACCACAACTGACGTCACCAAGAACTCAGTGAACCAAGAATCACTAAGAATATTCTCCAATATGTATTCTTCCATTCGTAAGTCTTCCATACCATAAATTTTTTATCCAACTGATGAAGATCTATTGAAGATCATGAAAACTGAGTGATACCGAGTACATAAGTTTGTACAAATAATTAGATTAGTTGTTAGTTTGTCATTGATGTCAAGCAATTGATTATTGATTTTTATTATGTTACCATATATCAAGTTGGAAATTTAAATGGGTGACAAATATAGATCATACAAAGATGAAGTAATATTTAATAGCTATTTTCTACTATATATTTTATGATATCAAGTCGGTACATTTGATTGATTAAGTCAGAACCTGCAAAGAGTTAAAGTTATGACTGAAAGAGTTACTTTACCGAGATAGATAGAGTTAGTCAGTATATAAAATTGTATTAGTCAGTAATAGTTACCAAGCACTGAAAGAAATTCAAGAACTAAGCACCAATCATATGTTAGACACCGAGCAAAAAGTGAAGACAGTTATCGAGTTGCAAAGAAAGTTTACCAAGTGCAGGATATTGATTGTAAATGATGATAAGATCAAATTTAATACAAATAAATGATGAGATTGATGAGGATAAGAATTAAAGGAAGTTTTTTAGAAGATCTACAAACATTAAAATTTAATGAGAAGATCTAAGGAAAAGATTAAGAAGTTAAACCTGATTATGTGAGTTCCAAGAAAAGTTCTAGTTCCGATGTAAAAGGGAAATAGTTTACTGAGTAAAGATTTATAAAGGAAATGATCGAATGACTGAGCGCAATTAAAGGAAAACCTAATCAAGGAGATTAAGAGGCAAAAGAATGTCTATTTAAGAGATGAAAACCTAAGGAAGAGAGATGTTGGCAAGTTGAATTGAGAAAGCAGAAGAAGCTGCAGAGCAGAGTTACCGACCAGAACAAAAAACCAGAAAGTGAAAACTCTATAGTCTAGAGCATAGAGAAATAAAGTATGTGATGCCAGTATGTAATTGAGCATAAAGGATCTGACCCAAGAAAATGTAGTTTCTATATTTATAGATCAAATTTTATACTATTTCTTATTAGCATTTGTACTAGATAAAATCTCGTAACCGAGTGGATTTAATCATCCTATTTGTAAATCCTAGAAGTACGTGAAATTCCAAAAAGAGTGTTTGAATACCTCTAGCAAGGCCACTTTAATAGAGTGAAGATCTTAACATATTTTAGGTAAATCCCCTAAAAGGGTCACATTTAGAAAATGTGTTTGTAAATCTTTAAAAAAATAAGCTTTTAACTGAGTGTACTTGAGAAGGGTACATTTTTTATTGTGGGTCACAATTCCCACAGATGTTTTTTTCCCTTATTGGGTTTCCATGTTAAATCTAGTGTTAAATGAGTTAATCTAATGTTAATAAGTTTGAATTATTGATTTACATATATGAGGTGTATGGTCGTTTAAGTTATTAAGTTTCTTTGGTGAGACGGTTGTTTACTGCATTCAATTTTATCGAGTGATTCAGAGAGTTTAGTTTTAAGCATTAAAGTTTTATTTGTCTATTTCAACCCCCTCTCAGTGGACCAAAAAACTCATGCTCACATCTAATTTATACCAAAAACATAGAGACCATCTCTGTCATAATCCTCTATCACTTCTTTGTAAGAAATCTCCACTAAATCTTCCATAACTCATGTAAGAAACCACATAAAGTTATGTGACCCTAGAAATTAGGCCTATACACCTTCCTTTACACAAATATAAGCTCATGTGCTCTGATACATTGTACACTATACATAATCCCTGTTAGACCTTCCTATTCCTTTCATAACCAGTCTATCTGAGACCTCTGATGAAACCAACTAAAACATATGTTTGTTAGAAGCTAGGGTTGACGTTGCACCAAAATATCGACCTGTCAATGCCCGATACAACCACTAGACTTATAGAAGACATAGGAGATTGTTAAACCATATCATGAATCTCTCAAGGGATTCTAGCCCACTACCAACAATCCCCATCCCAGCGTCTCTCATTGTGGCATGTGTGATTTAAACTTGTGACCAAGTTCAGTACCACTTGCTAGAAGCTAGGGTTATCGTTGCACCAAAAGATCAACCTGTCAATGCCTGATACAACCACTAGACTTATAGAAGAAACAAGAGGTTGTTAAACCATGTAATGAGTCCTGAAAGGGATGCCAGCCCACTGCCAAAAATATTGACATCAATGAAAAAACATGAATGTCAACACCTCAAACAGAAACAATCCCAACAAGAAAAAACCTTATGTAGTAGATGTTGTAATTTGTTGCAATATTAGATTGAGGAAGAGTGAGAAGATGGATGAATGTAGATATCCCTCCTTGATTGTAAACTCCTTTTTTTGACCTTTAATGGGGGAAAAAAGCTAGATCTATTGAAGGAAAGCCCTTGAATACATGATTAAAATGATGAAGTGAAGACTTGAAAATGCTTAATGACTTCCTAGCACTTGAATTATTGATTTACTTGAATGCTTGATAATAGATTCTTTCTTGCACTTGGATCTCTTGAATGCACAATGGATGATAATAACTTGAACAATAATGGATAATGTAGATGTAGATATGAAAATGAGAGGAAGAGGTCTCCTTTTATACACATTTTGGGGCTAAGATTTGGTAAATTTTGGGGCTCAAATTTGGTCAAGGATGACTGTAATTTCAAACCATGAAAGAAAAACCTTCTATTAATATTTGGCCCAACCTTAGGCACAAATCACTAGGAAAAGGTCAACTTGGCCGACCTAGTCTAGGACAAGGTCAACTAGGTTGACCTCGTCTAGACAAATTGCCTCAAAGAATCTTAGGATGTTAGGGGGTGTGCAAAGAAGTGGTGGTTAAAATCACATCCTACCAGAGGATTGGGACCAATCTTGAAATCTGAAAAATGAATGCATAGGTCCTAGGTGGAAAATGAATTATGTGATTGGGTGGAAAATGAATTATGTGATTGGATAGAAAAAGGGGAAATTATGCATAGAAGAAAAAACCAACCTCGAGATTTTAAACAAGATTGAGGGAGAAGGAGGACCTATATTTGAATTAAATATACATTTACGTGCAATATAAGGTCTTATCATAAGAAACACACTAAAATAGGCTCATAATGGTCCCAAAATGAGTACAAATTAAGTGCTTACCTTTTAGGATGGTACATTTAGCCCGCACTTTAGTGGGAGTACGAGACAAGCTCAAGCTCACAATAAAGGAAGAGATAGAAGAAAGAAAGAGTTATGAGAGAAAGATGATGATGATGATGATGATGATAGGAAAATTGAAAAGAGATAAGACAACACTAAGTTCAAGGATGTAAACCCCCAAGCCAAGGATCTTAACTTCACATCCATGCATAAGGGCATGAAAACATAGAAAAAATAAAAAGGAAAAGAAAAGACAAAGGACACAACACACAAAAGAGGTTAGTACTAGAAAAAGAAATCCAAATCAACTAGGGAAAAAGACCTTGATCAAAAATGCCTCATCCCCTAATATCATGTCTGGAAATCTATTTCAAGAGCACAAGTGATCATATAGGAAGAACAAGAACATTTCCAAAGATGACACAAAATCCATGATCTAATTGACTAGCACATCTAGGAGAGCATAGAGAAAGAAACCATGAATCCCACATCCTAAAAAATTGTGTTATGTTAGGTGATTCATGGGGAGAGAGGGGAGAGAAGAAGGAGAATTGATAGTATATAAATTGTGTTATGCTAGTCAATTCTACATTGAAAATTTTGCTCACGAGGTGGCTTAAAAAAAATTTACGCATGAGGCGACTTTAGGGGATCAGTCTTTTGTAAATTCCACGTGAATCCATGTTTAGAGATTGGTATTATGGAAATTCCATGTGGATCCATGAATAGTGATCAGTCTTATGGAAAACATGTTTCCATGTGGATGGATGAACAAAATACAACATATAATGTACAAGGGAGGTCGTATGTATGCCCCCCTCCATATGATGGAAACTTTGGAGACATCATAAGGAATAGAATCAAGGATGCCTACTTCTAACAACAAGAAGATATCCTTAAATCAAAAATGTATGCCATAAACTCAACTAAGAGCGTTGACTCTTATGAGCTAAGAAAATAGATAATCATGAAATAATATTTTACTTGGGGGAAGAGATCCTTGAAAGGAAGAGATCTTGGTTGCAAGAAAACTACCTTCAAGAGTAGTTCTTAAAAAAAATATCATCTTCAAGACAAAAGAAGGGGACAAGATAAGGATGCACCCATTTAGCCCCCATTTTGTAGGTGAAATAGGGATTCTTGATGAAGAATTACATACTTTGAAACACATAGTAAGGGAAGTTTTTTATAATAAACATAGTTTTGTAAATAAAGAAGAGGTTGTGATAAAGGTTGCACACCCCTTGTATAAGAGGGAATCTTGAATCAAAAGGAACAATTCTTCATAGTGGTGCAGGAGCACACCTAACTCAAACCCCTAGCTCTTTATTTCTGGCAGGTACTGACTCTAGCCAAGTCAAGAGAGTTTGTGTGGACCTTAGAAGGTCATTTTTTTTCCCTAAGATGGATATGACTAGATCAATCCATGTCTAGATAGGTTTCTTAGTCAGTTTCTTTTAGTGGTGTGTGTGTGAGGTAGTTTTTAAGCCTCTGAAAATCCAACCAAGGCATCAAGAACTTTGGATAAGCTGCTTGGTATCACTGGTGGTCGGTTAACGTTGCTGGTCAGTTCTGCTGGTCAATTAACACTATTGTTCGGTTAACACTGTTGGTCAGTTAACATTGCTGGTCGGTTAACACTACTGGTCAGTTAACACTGGCACCGATTTAGGTTAGTGCTCTTTTTTGCATTACTATTTCTCGGTAAATTCAGTCGTAACAACCCATGAAAAGTGAATCATGTCTTTTATAGATAGTATGGGTAGTTGTAACAGTTCCTAAAGAGATGCTTGCGAATATGTGGGCAGTTAGGGTTGTTTCCAATGAGAGGATGGTTATTAATAACATCCCAAGCCTTCATTTTAGAGATCTAGGGAATAGCGATTGAAGAAGAGGAGAAGCTACAGGAAAGTTAGAGATTTATAGATTATTGTACTGTTTTGTTTTGTTTCTAGTAATGAGAAGTTGTAGACTGTGAGTTTTGTGGATATCAAGTTTCTTTGTGGTTCCTTTTTCATGCAAGTAGCTTAGTTACTTTATTTTCTATTTTGTAAGTTGTTAGTTCTTCACCCATTCTGGGTTGTAAGCAGTAATGGCCCTTCGAGATTCTTGAATCCATGGTGAGAGTCATGTGTTGGGATGGAACTCAAGAGGAACCCTTGTACATAGTTTCCTTTTTGTTTTTTGTAGGAGAAGAAATAGAAACAAGTCCAGATGTCTTACCCTAGGCAAGATTGGTGATAGTCCGGCTAGAGGAGAGAATGAGAACAATGTTCTAAAAACATTGGTTGAATGAATCTATTTGTGTAGGTTCAGTGAGGAGAAGTTTAATAGCATGTCGATGGGGATTGATTCTTAAAGAGGAGGTAAAGTTGATAGTGACTTACCTTAGTTAGGGTTATGAACACCCTAAGAGATCTAGGAGAAAGATCTTAGAGCAGGGCCGAGCTAGTTCTATAGTAGCAACAAGACTTCTGTCCACATCATATTGGTATCAGAGCCTAGATTGATTGGGCTTGTGGTAATTTTTTTAGCCAACGATATCAGAAGGTGAAAACACAATGTTCACCAATGCAAAGCTTGAAAAGGAATTAGATGAGCATAAGAGAGTGATAGAGGATCAAAGGGAAAGGAGTAGATTCCTTGAAGAAGCCTTGGATGAGATGAAGGTAAAACTTCAAGAAGTTGCAGATGCAACTAAAAGCAGAGATGGAGATGAAGTCAACAGTAGCAGAGGGAAGCAGAAAGTTGATGAAGAAGACTTGATACCTGAACCAAACCCTCTAATGAATGAGGAGCCATTTCTAAAAGCTCTAAGAGCCCTTGGAGGTAAAAGTATTGAAGGAATTCCATTCTTTAATGGAAAAATGGATAGTGAACTACTTTTGGAATGGATAGATGGTATTGAGAATCATTTTGAATGTGAGGGCATAGCTAAAGCACAAAAGGTAAAAGTTTCAAAGTCAAGGTTAAGTGGTTCAACATTAACATGGTGGAAATACCTACAAAAAGAGAGGGAGAAGATGGGTAAGCATCCAATTTCAAATTGGAAGGCCATGTTAACCAAGGTAAAGGAGAAATACCTACCTGAGGATTATGAAAGCCAGTTACACAAGAAGAGGAAGAGTTTGAACCAAATAGATTTGGATGTGGCTACGTATACTGAAGAATTCCAGAAGTTGTGCTTGAGGTCAAGAGTCCAAGAGGATGAGACTATCAAGGTGGCTAGGTATCTTGGAGGCCTAAAATAGAAAATTCAATAGGAAATCAGTATGTGAACTCCCACAACCATCCATAAGTGTTTCCAACTTGCATTGAAAGTGGAAGAGAAGAACAAAAATAAATCAGAATCAAACTTCAGAGGAAGAGGTAGAGGTAGAGAAGGAAGAGGAAAAGGAGGCTATGGTGGAAGAGGATCAGATTCAAGGCACAAAAGTGAGAATAAGATCACTAAAAAATCAGGAAGGAAACTCAAATACAGGAGGTTTAAGTAGAGGTAGAGGCTCTAACACTAGTTGGAGAGGAAGGAGCAGCAACAATCAAGGAAGAGGAGCATCCTACTTTGCCAACATGAAGTGCTACCATTGCAATCAGCTAGGGCATCCTACCTATAGGTGTCATGAAAAAGGTTCTACTTCTCAAGGAGGTGGAAAGAGAGTTAACTATGTCCAAGAAGAAGCAAGTTGCAGCAGCAAGACATCTGAGGTACCATTATAATTAGAAGAAGGTGAGAACCTCATGATAAAGAGGACCTTAATCAGAGAGCCAAGCAAAGAAGAACCAAGCCAAAGGAGAGCACTCTTTAGAGTGAAATGCAAGATCATGAGGAAGGTGTGTAGAGTCATTATTGATTCAGGCTCAACTAATAATATCATTAGTGAAGAGGCATCCATCAAGTTAAATTTGAAAAGGATTCCACATGACAACCCATACAAGGTTACATGGCTCAACAAAGGACAACATGTGTTTGTAGGAGAACAAGCATGGGTAGAGTTCACCATTGGAAAGTATAAGGATAGAGTTCTATGTGACATTATTCCCATGGATGCATGCCACCTTCTACTTGGAAGGCCATGGAAATTTGATAGACAAGCCATGCATGATGGAACCAAGAATGCCTACTCATTCAAGAAAGATGGAGTGACTTTCAAAATGCAGTCCCTAATGGAAGAAGGAAATATGAAGACATCAAGTCCAAGTGTGCTCAAGGTTGATGAGAAGGAGTTATTGAAGACTCTAGGAGAAGGAGGAGTTGGATTTTCTCTAGTATTGATGCCAAAAGATGAAGTTGTTTTCAAGAAATTAGAGATACCAAATGAGGTAAAAGAAATACTTGGAGAGTATAGAGATATTGTGAATGATGGATAGCCCACTCCCCTACCTCCTAAGAGACTTGTTAGCCATAATATTGACTTCATACCAGGAGCTACCTTACCCAAAAAAGCTACCTATAATATGACCCCTCAACAAAATGAGGAAATAGCCAAAAAAATTAGAGAATTATTAGACCAAGGCCTAATTAGGAAGAGCATAAGCTCATGTGTAGTCCCTACTATTTTAGCACCTAAGGAAAGAGGAGCTTGGAGACTTTGTACTGATTTTAGAGCCATAAATAGAAACACTATTAGGTATAGGTTCCCAATACCTAGAATTAAAGACCTAATGAATTGTTTAGGGGAGGCAAAGTACTTCTACAAGATTGATCTTAAAAGTGGCTACCACCAAATTAGGATAAATGAAGGAGATGAGTGGAAGACAGCCTTTAAAACTACAAAAGGTTTGTATGAATGGCTTTTATTTCCATTCGGTTTGTCTAATGCTCCCTCAACTTTTATGAGGCTTATGAGTGAGGTATTGGTAGAATGCATTGGTAAATTTTTTGTTGTCCAATTAGATGACATTTTAGTTTTTAGAAAAACTAAGGAGGAGCATATTAGGCATTTGAAAATTATTTTCAAGAAACTGCATGATGAAAAACTAGTGATCAACTTGGAGAAATGTGACTTCATGAAGCAAGATCTGGTATATCTTGGTTTTGTTCTGTCATAGGGTAACCTCAAAATGGATCAAGAGAAGGTGAATTCCATTCTAAGTTGGCCTACTCCCAAGGCTGCAACTAAGGTGAGAAGTTTCCATGGTTTAGCTTAGTATTATAGAAAGCTCATTAGACATTTCAGTGGGATTTGTGCACCTATGTTAGACACCATTAGAGGTGGGATGAAGACAAAGTTTAAATGGACACCACAAGATGAAAAAGGTTTTGAAACACTCAAGGAGAAGATAGCAGAGTTTCCTACTCTAGTTCTTCAATGTTTTGATAAGCTTTTTACAGTAGAATGTGATGCAAGTAATGTGGCCATTGGGGCTGTCATAAGCCAAGAAGGAAGACCAGTAGCTTTCCATAGTGAGAAGCTAAATGATGCAAAGAAGAAGTAATCTTCTTATGACTTAGAGTTGTATGCTCTAGTCCAAGAACTCAAGAAGTGGAGGCACTAATTTTTTCCTAAGGAGTTCAGAGTATATATTGATAACCAATCTCTCATCTTCCTTAACTCTCAAGACAAACTTAGCAGCAAACACATGAAGTGGGTGGAGTATCTACAAGCCTACACTTTCAATATCAAGCATAAAAAGGGAGTATAGAATAAGGTTTCTGATGCATTGAGCAGGACGCTACTCATAGTCTAAGAAGTTCAGCTACAAAGCATAGGTATTGATAGCTTCAAAGAGCTATATGCTGAACATGAATATTTTGCCCAAATCTACAAGGTATGTAAAGAGTTTAAAAACAACTTTCATGGTGATTTTTCTGAATATACTTTGCAGAATGATTTATTGTTTAAAGGAGGTCAGCTTTGTGTTCCTAAAGGGTCTATGAGAGAGAATTTGATTCAGGAAAAACATAATCGAGCACTTAGTGGTCATTCTGGAGTCGGTAAGACTCAAGAGCTAGTCACTAGGTTCTATTTTTGGCCTAGGATGAATAGAGATGTTAAACCATATGTTGAGAGTTGTGTACTGTGTCAAAAAGAAAAGGGCACATCTTCCAATTCAAGTCTTTACCAACCACTTCCAATCCCAACCAGACCATGGGAATGCATAAGCATGGATTTTGTAGTTGGTTTGCCAAGAACAAGGCAGGGGTATGACAGTATTTATGTTGTTGTGGATAGATTTAGTAAGATGACACATTTTATACCTTGTAAGACCATTCATGATGCTTGTAACATTGCTCATTTTTTTTTCAGTGGAGTGGTGAGGATACATGGGCTCCCACTTAGTATTGTTTCAGACAGGGACAACAAATTCATGAGCCAATTTTGGAAGACCTTATGGAAACATTTGGGCACTAACTTGTCTTTTGGATCTTCCTATCATCCACAGACAGATGGCCAAATAGAGGTGATCAATAGGAGTCTTGGTAACTTTTTGAGATGCCTCACAAAGGAGTATGGTCAAGCATGGGACCAACTCATTGGACAAGCTGAATATGCATACAATGATACAGTGAACTGATCAACTAGTAAGAGTCCTTTTGAAATAGTTTATGGTTTTGACCCAAGAGGGATTTTTGAACTTAGAGAATTGAAGGAAGGAATGCATGGTAGTGGATATGTCGAGGAATTTTCTCATTCAATGAGAGAAGTCCATGAAAGTGTGAGAAAGAATTTGATTGAAAATGTTGAAAAGGTAAAGCAAAATGTGGATGCATCAAAGAGGGATGTTAAGTTTCAGATTGGAGACTTTGTCATGGTACACTTGAAAAAAACATAGGCTTCAAAAAGGTGTTCCTCACAAGCTATAGATGAAGATTCTAGGTCCATGTAAGATACTTTTAAAGTATGGAAACAATGCATACAAGGTGGGGCTTCCTGAAGACATTGGGTTGTCACCGGTTTTCAACATTGCAGATTTGATAGCATACAAAGGGCCAATTCAAGATGTTGTTCAAAACCTTCAAGAGGTAATACAAGAGGTAAAAGATCTGAAATTAACCCCTACTCCATCTATGATAGCTAAAAAGATACTAGACTCAAGGGTCTACAAGAAGACTAGGAACAAAGACTACATGAAGCACCTTGTAAAATGGCATGAAAGAGAGGATGTTGATGCTACTTGGATCAGAGAAACATACTTCAAGAGGTTGGGCATTGATCCAAACATTCTCAATCCAAGGATGGATTAACCTTTATTTTTTCTATGGGAGTATGGTGTAGGAGCACACCTAACTCAAACCCCTAGCTGTTTATTTCTAGCATGTACTGACTCTAGCCAAGTCAGGAGAGTTTGTGTGGACCTTAGAAGGTCATTTGTTTTTCCCTAAGATGGATATGACTTGATCAATCCATGTCTAGATAGGTTTCTTAGTTGGTTTCTTTTAGTGGTGTGTGTGTGAGGTAGTTTGTAAGCCTCTGGAAATCCAACCAAGGCATCAAGAAATTTGGATAAGCTACTTGGTATCACTGGTGGTCGGTTAACGCTGTTGGTCGGTTAACACTATTGGTTGGTTAACACTGCTAGTCAGTTCTGTTGGTCAGTTAACACTGTTGGTTGGTTAACACTACTGGTTGGTTAACAATGGCACCAATTTAGACTGGTGCTCAGTTTTGCATTACTATTGCTTGGTAAATTCAGTCGTAATAGCCCGTGAAAAGTGAATCTTGTCTTTTATGGATAGTATGGGCAGTTGTAACGGTTCCTAAAGAGATGCTTGTGAATATGTGGGAAGTTATTGTTGTTTCCAATGAGAGGATGGTTATTAATAACATCCCAAGCCTTCATTTTAGATATCTAGGGAATAGAGATTGAAGAAGAGGAGAAGCTACAAGAAAGTTAGAGATTTATAGATTATTGTACTATTTTGTTTTATTTCCAGTAATGAGAAGTTGCAGACTGTATTTTTAGTGGATATCAATTTTGTTTATGGTTCCTTTTGCATGCAAGTAGCTTAGTTACTTTATTTTCTATTTTGTAAGTTGTTAGTTCTTCACCCATTCTGGGTTGTAAGCAGTAATTGCCCCTTGAGATTCCTGAATCCATGGTGAGAGTCATGTGTTGGGATGGAACTCGAGAGGAGCCCTTGAACATAGTTTCCTTTTTATTTTTTGTAGGAGAAGCAACAGAAACAAGTCTCGATGTCTTACCCTAGGCGAGCTCGGTGATAGTCCGGTTAGGGGAGAGAACGAGAACAATGTTCTGAAAACATTGGTTGAATGAATCTATTTATGTAGGTTCGGTGAGGAGAAGTTGAATAGCATGTCGATGGGGACTGAGTCTTGAAGAGGAAGTAAAGTTTATAGTGACTTACCTTAGCTAGGGTTATGAACACCCTAAGAGATCTAGGAGAAAGATCTCAGAGCAAGGCCAAGATGGTTCTGTAGCAGCAACAAAACTTCTGTCCACATCACATAGGAAAATAATTCCACATGATAAAAAATGCCATTATTCTAGGGAAAGTAGATCCTTAGAAGGAGAGAGAGGAAGAATGAACATGAAATATTACCCCCCAAGTGTGAAGGAAAGATACAATATGTGATTCGAATCTTAATGATAGTTACATCATAATAGATATATAATTCCAAGAAAAATGAGCTGCAAAACACAGAGAATAGACAAACTTGCACTAGAAAAGATATCACATCATAAATTAAGTGAAACATAAAGGAGAGAGATGGATGATTATTTATGAGAGGCATGCCTTTTGCGGTAGGAAAATGATTGTTAAGTATATATGTTGGGATCTTGAATGAAAAAAATTATCTCATGCCAAAAAAAATGTACCGTCATGAAATAATACAAAGCCATATAGAAATGAAAAGAGGATGGGAGAAAAGGATGCCACATTATGTCTACTTAGTGGTCAACTCAATTATACAAGATATGCACTTCCAAGAAAGGAAGAAATTTTAAGGAGGATACTAATCTCATTAAGGATAAATATCCTAAAAAATAAGTCCATACAAGGGAGGACATAATAGTACAAAATACATGATCAAAAAAAACATAATGGATACTATGAAAGGAGAAGATAGAAAGAAAAACCCAATATATGCACTTTTAACAAATTATAAGTTGGGAACACAGGATGAAAATACTTGTGAAAAACAATAAATCCATACAAGAAAGAACATTATACTAAAAAAGATGCACTGTCACAAGGGATATTGGATGTAGAGATGAAGAGGAAGTACAAATTAAAATCCCTAATTGGTTTCTTATGTATAAAAGACATACACTCTCAAAAAAGCATAAGATTGCAACTTAGGATGTCAATCTCATGAAAGATATTATCCTTATGTAGAACAAAAAATGCATGCCTGAAAGGATGTCATTGTATAAAAGAAACATGTAATAAAAGGTAGGAAATGGATCCTTGAAAGAAGGGAGAAATGATGATCCCTTGCCCCCCAGTTTAAGAGAGCAAGAGAGGTTTCCTATTATGATTCCTTCAAGCTCATTACACAAAGAGATTGGAATAATGGAGAGAAACATAATAGGAAAAGAATATGCTAAGGTATTTCTTTAATATGTAGAAAATGTAAAATGCCTGGTGTTAAGAGAAAAAGACATCTATCAAGAAAATATTGAAAAATTTATCTAAACTCAACACAATCACAAAGAGAATGCTTATTAGAATCATGAAAGGAGAATGAAAATTCATCATTGATTGGTCACTTTAGTTGTTCATGGTATCTATAAGGGAATCATATCATAGAATTATACTTGATATCCAAATAGATCTTCTTGGACAAAGTTTCATGGTCATCAAAAGTTTATGGATCATGAGATGGTGAGAGAATGTCAAAAGGAGGTTTTAGCTAAGAGAAAATGTTAGCTTGAGGTATATGGAATTCTTTAGGAGGATAAGGAGGAATATTAAGGCTTTGGTCACTAAATCCTTGATCTTTATACTCATTTTGAATAGGTTGTAATGTAGAATTAGAAGATAATTCATCTTGAAGTCTATGAGTGAAAGGAAGAGATGTATGGATTGTTTCTATATGAAGATAATCATGCTTATTATCCTTAGTTTGGGAGGAAGGAGGATGATCCATTATTCTTGGAGAGAAATCATCTAGGAAATGTCTAACATTCAGATTATGAATAATGTTTTGAATGTTTTGATAGGAATCATAGGAATTATCTACCACGGGATTAGGAAGATTATGATTAGCATTAGTCTCATTAACAAAGATTGTTATGTTATCTATATATTGCATTCAATTGGTTAAAATTTGAAGAAGAAAGATACATGAAACATTGATAATGGTCTTGAAATATACCTTTCAAGGAAGAGATATATGAGTTAATCTCATTATGTCATATGCAAGAATACCATGAAAGAATACAAATATAAGGAAATGAAAGAAGCTATGATTCACTCCATGTGCTTGATAAAGAGAGGTAAGAAGGAATGCAATGACATAAGCAATTTCACAACAATTCAATTTAGAGAGTTCCATGTTAGAAAATATGCAAATATATCTCAAAATAGGAATGTGATAAAGATTAAGATTTAATATGATGTATAAAATATGTAATATAAATTGTAATGCACACAAAGTAGTTCTAGATACCAAATCAGAATGGAAATGTCACGTGTTGCATTCACCAAAATGTAATGGTGTACATGGTGAACAATACTAAGAGTAGATAGATATGTTAGAGTAAAAAGGTATTTAAAATTAAATAAATCATTATTGATCTAATGATTAAGTCACCTTTTTATCTCTATTTTTCTATAATTGATATAACCACCCTAATTTGGTCTGTTACGACTAAAGACCCTATTTTCCCTAAGTGTGATCATACCCTCGATTATGTCCAAACAAATTTGTTACTGCTTGGCATAATTCTTCGAATCAATTTAATTTCCTAAAGTGATCAAAATCACTAAGTTAATTGCTTTAGCCAAAAATAATAATCAATCAAATACAAGGCTAAAATGATTAATTTACTAGGAATTAAATAAATTCCTAAATCATTTTCTCACTTCCAAAAGAACCAATCCCCTACCTTGATTAATCTAATTAATTGGCTATAGTCCTTTAATTATTAAAAAGCAATTAAGTTGTTTAAATAATTAAAATTCCTATTTTTGAATAAATTAAATAAGTTTAATTTATTTCCTTAATATTCCTCTAAAACCCCAACCTAACCTAACTCAACCACTTTGACCCTAGGTTCAAACCTATCCCAACCCATTCACCCTTGCTAAGAATTCTTCTAATCCTAATCTAATTCTAACCCCCTTCCTAATGATGTCACATTCCATTAAGGAAGTGATTAGGGACTCAACCAACTTGAGAGAGTCAACTTTCTCAAGCTTGACTTCTCTAAGGACCAACTTGCCAAGTTGAGCCTTCCTCCTTCCCATGCCTCTTAAATGAATTTCATTAATGGCCCATTAATGGATATTCCCTATTTCTCATCCCTCATTAATGCCCAATGCATTAATGGCTCTTACACTTCATTAATGACCTTAGGGGATCCATTAATGAACCTTGTCTCCCCTCCCTCTCTCTCCCATTCTTCTATAAATTGAAATGATTTGGAGCTCACAAAAAGCCTCAATTTTTTATTAGTAGTGTTGTTATGCCAATATTTTGAAGGGATCTCAAAGCATTGTTATTCTACCCATTCCTTCATAGCTTCATGCACACTCCATAGTTATTTTCTTACATGGTTGTAATGCTCATTTTTAGACTAATATGCATGCTTAAGTAAACAAATAGTTGTTTTAAACTTGAATCTTTCATGCTAGGTTGTTTATGTCACTGGTATTAGCATAATCTAAGGGCTATTATGTTATTTTCTACACTCATCCTAGTTAGAAAGAAATAGGTTGATGTTAGGGTTTTAATATGCTCATTAACCATTTTTTATCACTAACAGGATGACTTATTAAAGTGGTGTCGCTGGCAACAGGTGCACAAATATACACACACATTTCTGGCGCCCACTGTGGGGCTCAATTTCCAACTTGGTCCTATTTTCTAACTATTTTTCCTTAATTTTTCATCCCAGTTTTTAGGTCCAGGTCTGTATCCGGTTGGAAAAGCTCGTATCTAGTGGATTTGCTTGCACCATGACTTCCTGGTTTGTATCATGGTTTTCTAGGCCCTTATTGAGGGATTTCTGAATCAAATTTAGTTCTGGCTCATATCTAGTCACCAGAAGTTCATATCTGGTAGCATAGGTTCACATCCAGTTTCCTGCCTCACATACTAAAATTCTTGGCTCGCATCTGGTTAACATTATTTTGTCCTTCATTTGCTTAAATCTAACAACTAACAAGTTGTGTTTCTTGACATTTTGAATAGCTTAATGAGTGATTACAGGTTTTATTCAAGGCTCAGAAGATGTTACTAACGTGTGTGGTTGCAGGATTCTTTTCAGTTGTTTTCAAATACTAACCCCTTTCAAAGTTTTTCAAAACTTAAGACCTTTTCTTCACACTTGCTAAAACAACCAGATAATATGCTCTTTTCCTCTTAAGGAAAATCAGAAAGTCGAACGTTGTTTTATCATTTGTGGTGAAAATTGGGGGTAAATGAACAAGCAAACACATTGAATAATTCTTTTGGAATCAGTAATTGCACAAAAACAAAGCATTAAATTTGTGGGATAAATGAACAAGTTCAATCGTATAATTTCTTTTGGATTAGTAATTGGACAAACACAAAGCATTAAATTTGTGGGATAACTGAACAAACTACATCGTATAATTTCTTTTTTGGGACACAGAAATTGAACAAGCAAACTCATTAAATATTGTAGCTAATTGAACAAGGCAAACTTTATTTTCAAGCATCTTGTTTTCATTAAATAGGAACACCTAAAGCAGACACAACATTGCTTGAGGGAAAGAATTGTTTTTCTTGCCTTTGTTTTGGGAGAAAATGGATTAGATTAGGAGAGTATTCTCTTCTTCAGAAGAAGAATCAGAAATCCAGACATCCAAAGCTCACCAATCCTTTGTACGCATATTTAATAGTAGAGGGTCTGTCGGTTGAGGAAAAAATATCCCAGGAATGACCCAAGTGAGGACAGGTTTTACACCAATCCTTCCAACTCACTACAAATAGTTGCTTCCTCATAAGCTAAAACCTCGAAAGACAAAGCTGATTTTGTTCATGGAATTTTGACATCATTCCTTGAACATGCTTGGATATATGTAGAGAAAATCCACTTGAATCTTGCTTGCGAGACTACATATATTCAGGTACTGATAGGGCTATACGCCTCAATTTTGACTTGTGTAATTCTATGGGGGATGGTTTCGAATGGATTTCCCAATAATAGACAACACTTGAACTGAAATAATTCCTGATTCATCCCCGAAAGGGTGATAATCTTTGTGCAAGGCAAAAAGTAATTGCCCCAAGACACTCATCATATCGTGCCCTCACTTGCGTTTGGAGTCAGCTAATACAGCATCATGACTAGAGCCATTGTGTGCTTGGTGATGGCTATATTCTGATTACCAATTGAGTGTATGCCTAAGTTAATGAGCAAATATTTTCATCCTCTACCTAGAGAATAGGAACAAAATGTGTTTTTGTTTTACCTCCCTAACAATGCAATGTTGTTTGATGTGTTCAAAATGCCCATTAAAAAGATAAGCTCCTCAAAAAAATCAAAAAATTTCAAACCCTGGAGTACAAGTGTTTTTTACACATTACAAAACCTCCTAATGCAATCTGGAAACAAACAAATTCACGCACTTTGAAAACATACTTTCCAGAAATCAATCAAAATTTGACAATCCATCATAAGTTTGTATCATGGATTTCTTGGTCTGTATCTGGTGAGTAGCATTTGGTCAGCATTAGGTCGCATTTAGGATCTTGGTTTGCATCTAGTATTCAAGATCTGCATCTGGGGCATCAGAAGTTCGCATCTAGGGTTTCTTGGGTTGCATCTGTAGGCTCGCATCTGGGACAGTGGGAACTTACAGACCTACTCCTCAAAAAATCTTAGGGATTAGGATACCCTTTTGGCCTTTTAGCTGGTTCCTTTTGTCTTTTTTGGTCTCGCTATTGAAGTTTCAAAACTCTTTCAAACGTCTACCTTGCATGCTTAGTCAGTCTTTCACAATCGGTTCAATACGTCTGGTCTACTCACTTTCTACCAACAACTTGGTTCCCAGCTCACTATCAAGGCAATCTAACCCTTTGACACTGAAATCATTTACGTCCACTAACAACAAATAGTTACTCTTTCCTAGATGCACCCACTTGAATGGTTTGAAACTCTCACTTGCCCTATTGGGAAACATTGACAAAGTTGAGAAACAATTTCATGGTTAACACAATATGCAACAAGTACATGTCTAAAGGATCAAAAGTGCCTCCTAAAACACCACACTTTCAAGGGGAAACATCTCATAGTTCCCTACTTGATCTAGACTCCCCACAAATGGATAGCAACACTCGCAGATGGAGTGAAGCTTTTAAGGAATATAACAATGGAAAACACCAAAATCCCAAAGATACGGATGAAGAAGAAGAACCCAAGTTCGACTGTCCTCTATTTGAATCAAGCAGTGAGAATGAAATCACTGAAGAAGAATATGAAAAACTCAAACAGAGCAAGAGATTCCATAAAATAATGGAGGAAATGATTGACGAAGATAAAGAGAAATACTTCCTCCATCTAGATCTACGAGTGTCAAATTACCTAAGGATTATGATGTGGAATAGCTCAAAGAGAAGGAGGTGCCAACTCCTATATCTATCCTTGCCAAATAGCTCACATTGATGCAAACAGAGCTTACAAATCTCAAACAGGAGAAAGAGAAACCCAAAACAAAATACTCTTTGGACACCATTTGTCCATTTCCTTTTGATAAGAGTATCACTATGGTCCCATTTCCTCCCAATGTGGCAAGACCAAAGTATGACAAATACATGGGAGAAACCAACCCCAATGACCATGTAAGGGAATTATGTGCTTTGAGCATAGAATACATGCATGAACCTACATACCTCATCCGACTATTTCCAAGAAGTCTAGGAGGTAATGCCATGGAGTGGTTCTCAAAACTAAACCCTAAGGTCAAAACATTTGAGGAACTGATTCAACACTTTATCCAACAATACTCCTATAACATATAGCATGATGTGACCATGATGGACCTATGTAATACCAAGTATAAAATTGGTGAATCATTTACACACTTCCTACAAAGATGGAGGAAGATTTTTGCATGATATTCAAGGGCCATTCCTGAATCAGAGAAGATGGAAATCTTTGTTAATAACCTGGTGCCTGAATTGAACTATGCATTACAAATGCAAGACTCACCAAGCCTTGATAGAATGATTAATAATTCCCTCCATATCAAGGAAATCATGGTCAAAAGGGGGGATATCACCCTTCAAAATGAAAACAAAACCAACAACTCCAACTCCAACTCCAAGCCTAAATGGTGGAAGCAAAACAAGAATGTTTTTAATGACGGAGTAGTTGACGCCTCAAACATTAAGCCTAAACCTGAGGTGTTCAATCTGACTAATAGCATGCAAGAAAGCAAGGATGCCAAAGTAATGACTCCCATACCCAAAGCAAACAATGATAATAGTAAGGGTTGGACATGGAGTTCAAAACCTCAAAGAACATTCACTCCTTTGGGAGAACCCCTTGAGACCATTTTGAAGACACTATTGGATAACAAAGTTCTCACAATCCCAGATTCCAAACCATGGGAACCAATGGTCAAACCCAGGTGGTGGGATGATAATTCCTATTGTGTCTTCCACAAAAACAAAGGACACAAGACTAATAATTTCCTTAAGCTTAAACATGTCATTCAAGACCTTGTCAAAGCTAGAAAGATCAAAGTGGATGGACACACTACCAATGAGGATCATACAACATTCAATAAACCATTCCTTAATTACAAAAAAGGAGAAACATCTAAAGGGAAAGGTAAAAAATTCAACTACACCTATTCCAATAATGACAATGTGATCAACACGCTAGACATTAAGACTGAGTCAATCAATGTCGTCACAATCAAAGGTGTTTCATTCCACTCAAATGTTGTAACATGAAGCCAAGCATAGGTCATGATAAAAGGACCCCCAAAACTAGCATCAACATCCAAGGTTCCTATCATTACTATTCCTAAACCAATAGCAAAACATGTGGTTACTATTCCTGCAGCAAAGTATGACTTGGTAGACCAATTGCAACGAACCTCTGCCAAAATTTCCATTTTTGAGTTACTCAAAATATCCACGGTACATAGGGAAATCCTAGAACAAGCTCTACATGCTGCTAACATCCCAAAGGATATTGATATAGATAAATTCCAAGCGATGGTCAATCACATCTTAGCGCCACATTACATCTCCTTTTCTGAAGAGGATGATAAATCATTGGCACATCCACATAATCAACCCCTCCATATTGAAGTCCTTATTCATAAATCTCATGTTAGATGCGTGTTGATAGATGGGGGCACATGATTGAATATCTATACACTTGATCTAATCAAGAGAATGGGTCTCTCAGAACAAACAATTGAATCTAGAAGCAAAATAACTATCAAAGCCTATGACGAGGAAGAAAGATCCTCCAAAGTTCTTATTGTTCTACCTATCAAAGTCAGACCAATTGAGAGGAATGTCACATGTCAGGTACTAGATCTACCCTTAGCCTATAATATCTTGTTGGGGAGACCATGGATTCACAAATTGCAAGTTGTGCCATCTACTTACCACCAGTGCATAAAGTTCCCACATAATGGAGTGGAAGTGATGATTCCTACAGATGCTAACTATACTTGTAACAATATCAAGGCTGGTAGTATGATCCTACATAAAAAGGAGGCTATGGATATGATTGCTCCTGAAACTACCAAGGACATGGTTATGAAGAGTTTTGGTAAAACCTTAAAACTTGAAGAAACAAGTATGGGAGAGTACATGCTGGACCTAACTCCCTCACTGACAGAACTTCCATTATCACCAAGATCCTATGGAAAACCTTCCTCAACATTCACACCTACAGCATCCAAGGAGCCAGAAGTACACAAAGTGAATGGCATGGTAAAGGCATCCACATCTTCTTTAGATAACATAGAAGAACATGCAGTCTTGGACTGGCTTTACAAAGGAGAGCCAGTGGAAGCTAAGGTCAAACATGTAGAGATATCCCCGGAACAGTATGGCAAGGAATATGATTTCCTAAAGCAGATGGGATAAAAAGGAAAGGGACCTCTAAAAGACACAAGATGAAGGCTTATTGAGCCTATACCCATGGAGTTCTAAAATATCAAAGACAAAAAAGGACTGGGTTTTAATACTAAAACTGATAAACCCACTTCAAAAGGTAGTCCAGACTCAGATAAAGGGAATGATGAAACAGATGAACTAGAGTAGTGGTCCTATGAAAGATTATTACATGTTGGCATAGAGGATCCCAACTACCAAGGAGAATGCTATGTACCCAGCTTTGAGGTACCACAAGATCTTCACACTCCTTTGTTAGTACAACCTCCCATTCAAGAGGTAGGAGACACAATAGTAGCTAGTCTAGAGATATCATTGATAGAAACAATTACTCAAGAGACACCCCGACAATAGGATTTACATCCTAACTAGGGAAAATTGGTCATAGTTTCACATATCCTTGATCTACCCCACTTTGATCCACAAGTAGCTAATCGATAACATCAAATAACCATTGTGAAATACTAAAACAGATCTTATGATGAGGTCACTGACTCTCATGATTATGAATGGGAAGAGCTATCTGTCGCCACTAAAGATATTGGAATAGATACAATCCACATGTTTGTGGCACCTTCATCTCCTTGTAATTAGCCTAACACTCCTCCTAATGACACTGATAATCCTAAAGCAGAAGAAGAGTTCCTTCCCCCAATCATTGATGAAGAAACTGGTGATTACATTAGTCTAGAAGAATTTCATAGGCTACAAGCCAGAAGCCTCCTTTTACAGAGAGATGATGATGATATTTCTACTGACGAGCCACTAGAGTTTGGTCTGCATATAACTAACAATGACCCTTTTAACAATGATCTCACTCTTATTGATCTAAACATTGAAGAAATTAACTTAACGGACCATGTCATGTCGATTAATGGTCTTGATGCTAGCGCGATGTTGTCTTTCCTAGAGTCTAACTCCCTATCATTGATACTTCCAGACCTAATCAATTGGATTGAAAAAGATCCTACTCCTATCCTCGACTTTCCCAATGACCACACCCTAGATTTTTATCTCAATGCTTGTGAACCTTACCCTTCTTCCACCAATGCAAGGAGCGAGAACATGTCATAGGAGGATATCAAGTTTCTTAGTCAAAAACTAAAAAATAAAAAAGAAAAAAAGGACTAATGGTGAAAACCACTTTGTGGCAGTATCAGATCCAAAAATAGTAAAAATAAAAGATGCATCTAATGGTGAAAACCTCTCAGAGGCACCAAAGGATGGGATTCTTGATATCCTCCCCGAACACTTTCAAGAAAGGGCTTCAGTACTGATTGAACCAACTTAGCCCGTAAATTTGGGCACCACTGAAAATCCTCAAATAGTCCACCTTGCACAATCCTTGTCTAAAGAAGAGAAGGCATAGTTAACAGAGTTCTTGAGAGAAAATAAAATCAACTTTGCATGGTCTTATACTGATATGCTAGGGCTGGATCCTAATCTAATCATGCACCACTTATCTATAGCTCCCGGGATCAAACCCGTGAAAAAAAAACTTAGAAAGATGCATCCTCATGTTGCATTATTAGTAAAAGAAGAGCTAGAGAATGTTGGAAAGTTGAATCCCAGGGAGTATATGGCTTATTTTGTGTTTTCATTATGGAAACAAAGTCATATGAAGTTTTGACAATAAACTATGAAGTGAAAATTGACTAAGTGTAGAAGAAAAAATAGAACAATGACTTGCAGTAGATCAGGGCATCAACACACCTATGTACGATCATCTCAGGATATGTGCATTCAAACTTAAGCTTTGTGGTATGTTAGTATGCTTACCCTATACACGCATGGTATGGTATGGAAGTACGAACAAGTTACAGAAAGAACAAATACACCAGCAGTCCAGAGTACAGAGTATGAAGCTGACTTCATTGTTTTGATTAGCGTGTAATATTTTGTTATGTAAAGGCTAAGCACCTATTGTAATAAAATTTTTATCATGTGTCAAACATTGTTGTAAACACACTTAAGTCAATTTGTTTGGAAGCATTGTGTATTATGTTTTTGGGCCGACTAAGGTCTTGTTTATAGTCGCGTCTATTCAGGCATAAAGATATATATATTTAATGCAAAGATACATTTGAAGTGTCATAGAAATAGTTAGAGAAGATGTATGGCAGATTAGTATGAAGATATTAGTATGAGATAGAGCCCTTAAATAATTTAAGAGCATAAGCACATAACTGGAACTGATAAGACATATGTGTCACATACAGCAGTTCACTTTTGGATATAGTGCATATCTATTCTCAGGAGGTTGTAGCCTTCTTTCTCTTTGAGCAGTGAGCTCTTGGACAGTGAGTCCTCACCCCTAATAGGGTCAAACCCTTAACTAGGTCATTGTACTTACATTGTAAAGACTGCTCCTAACAGGGAAAAGGAACTCTAACAAGTTCATTATACTAGTGCAATATTTATGGGTACTAATTCCCACCGGGGTTTTCCTCTAATCAAGGTTTCCCCGTAATCATATCTTGTGTTATGTGATCTTGTGTTAAGATTCAAGTTTTATATAATTTATTTATTTTTAAGTTTCTAAATTTTGAATAAATAGCTAAACACTGATTCAACCCCCCCCCCCCCCCCCCCCGCCCCCCCTCTCAGTGTTTCCAACAATTGGTATCAGAGCCTAGTCCTCAGAGAGAAAAGTTTAAACACTTGAGGAGATCATGGATTCAACAGAAGTCAAACATTTGAAAAATAATCTTGAATCTACCCTTGAAGATCTAGATAGATTTGAGAAAGAAAATGACGAACTTAAACTAAAATTTGATGGCTCACAAATGCTTATCAAGAAACTAAGGAAATAACTAAAAGAGTGCTCCACCAATGATTTGAAACTGAATGAAGATAACATGTCTCTGAAACATAAGATAGAAGAATTGAATGATCAATTAGCTGATAGTTTAAAAAAAATTGAAGAGAAGAAGAAAGAAAATAAACAGTTGGATAAAGAACTCATGCAAGCCAATATGAAAATCTTGGATTTCAAAAATATCAAGAACAAAATTGAATCTAAACTATCAGGAGCAAAAGACAAGATTGATAAATTACACACAAGATCTGATCTGATTCAATTATAACTCTATGCACAAAAGCTAAAAGGTGACACCACTGGTATGGGATATAGTTTAGCTCAAATTGAGATCAACTCATTACAAGAAAGAAAGAAAGAAAGCTCTAAAAAAATCTTCAAAAGAAAAGAAAACTAAAAATCATGAAGAGACTAAAGCAGAATCACCAAAAGATAAACACAAGGTAGTCAACCATACTTGCTATGCCTGTAACAAGCATGGACACTTGGCAAGAGATTGTAGAATGTAAGACCCTTCAATGGTTATTATTACTCCTGTAATAATTTTGGTCATAGGTATTCAGTGCAAAACAAATCAAAGAAATCAGCCACAACTGAACCAAAGGAATCAAACTCAATTCAATCAGAGAAATCAACCTCAAAGAAACTTGCAGAGCATTACATGTTAGATATGTAACTATAATGGACACACATCCAAGCAATACAGCATGATGAATAACAGCACCAGACTTCCCATCATCCGTCACTCATGTGGAAAAGCTGGACATATCTCAAGGTTTTGCAGATCAAAAATAAAAGGACAAGAGAATCCCAAGAAGTCTTTGTTTGAAGAATCAAGAGAAGTCAAGTTTGTGGAAGCCAAAGCTAATTCAGATAAAATATAGGTTGATGTAAAGAAGGATAATGAAGAGAACAAGGTAGCAGATGCATCCTCAGTGGACACACCTTCTACTTCCAAATAGTTCACCCTCATGGTCTTAGGGGGATCTATTCTAGCTTTGAACCCCTACGTGGCTGGTATACTCACCTCTGAGTATGCACCTATGGATTCATGCATGTAATCATGAATTAAGGTTGTATGCATTCATGCATTGCCCTTACTTCGTTCATAACAAAGTTTGAAATTCTCTATGTAAATCACTTTTTGGCAATGAGCATTAAATGCAATTGATCTTTATATAAATTGGCAAAAGATCTTAAAAACCTCACTTTGCATTTGAGATTGAAGCATTCATAAAGTAGATAGGCATCAAGCACCAAAGCACTAATATCTTGAAGGATTAGTTGGTTTGTGAATGGATTATGTTTGGAACGGAACCCTAGCAGTCATGTCATTTCAGAATCATCGTGAAACCCTATTTAACCTAGTTATAAGTAAGTATGGCAACTCCTATTGTATTTGACATTGCTGAGAGGAAGAGATTTTGTTTTAAGAAGCATCCATTCAAGTCCATACTAGATGATGTTGAAGGAGCATTCTCTAGGACTCCGCTAGGAGTCCTACATGTAGAAGACACCCGCGCATATGTTTATTGCAAGAAAGAAATAGTTGGAGACAACAACATTGCATCTATCATGGGTTCTATGATGAAACTAGATTATACATTCAAGGATGAATATGTGCATCTCACTGATAACCCTATCTTTGAGTACTCCAATGCACACAAGTTTTATGAGCTAGAATGGGTGAAGATATTACTGAGTAGGATACATGATGATCTATACTAGATAGGTGAGGTTCCTGTCTGCATCACTGCATATCTAATTCATGAGATGACTAGACTTCCCAAGACTGGATCAGTTCTTCCAACTGGTAAACATGTCAAGAAACAAGTTGAGTAGGCATGCTTATCCAGGAGTGATAGGTGAGGTATGATAGTTGATCCCATCAAGGAAGATGACATAAAGCTAGTTACCATCATACTAGGTTATAAATTCCAGCATGCAAGTAGACTAAACAATGTATCTATAGCCACTGTCTTAGCAGCAATAAAAATGGTGAATGATAATACTCAGTACAACCTATGTGAGATATTGTGTGCTCAATTGATCAACAACATATGAGCTATCAAGAATGACAAGAGCAAGATATTTAGGTTTGGCTCACTGATCATATATCTCTACTTCCACATAGTAGGAAAGGTTACAAATCTCTACTTAGATAGAAGCAAACCCACTATGTCATAGATTTCACTAAAAGCCACATCAGAGAGTAGTGTGAAGGATTCTATGGACATGGACATCAAGACATTCAGAATCAAGATGTAGAAGAGGTTCAGGATACCTAATAAAATAGTTGAGAAGTACAAAGACACCATATTCTTCATGGTGGAGATTGACTATACTTGCATGGAGGCAGTTGAGCCTAGGATGAAATGGATTCACCCTCTTGGTTATGAAGTCGAAGAACATGTTTTGGAAGGTTATGCACAAGTCCTCTTATTTGCGCCCAAGGATCCCAATGAACCTAGATGGGGCACTTACAGAGAAAAGACAAATCAAGTTGATTCTATCTTATACAAAACTAAGAACAAAAGGAAGGCATCTAGGATTACCTCAAATATCCTAAAAGTTCATGGTGTTACACAAGAAGATCTTGACAAAGCTAGAGAAGCTAAGATAGCCAAAGAACTTGAGAAGACTCCCACATAAGTAAAAATAGAAAATACTGATGATATGCCCAAGAAGAAGCAGAAGAAATCAAATGAAGATACATCTACACCATCAACTACCATTGATCTTGAAGCATCTCCACCATCAGTACCCAGCAAGAAGTCTGGAGGAAGCAAGCAAGCGCCCACTAGTCATCCATCCTCAAGAACTACAAGGAGAAAGGTAAAGAACACACAAGCTCCTCCTGAGGTAGGTTTCATACCTAGTCTTAATTTATTAAGGAATAGAATTTTCAATGAAGGAAGACTAGAGTCTCTCAAGAATGTATATGAAAAATATCAAGAGATAGACAAATCAGAGATTCATTCTATGATCATCTCTCATATGATTAAGTTCAAAAGGACTATATTGGAACTTAAGACTGTCATACCAGACAAGGTATGGAACATACTTGATATGTTAAAGAGGAAAGAAATTGAAGAGGATATGAGGATAAGAGAAGAACCATTGGATAGTCTTCTCCCGGTGTGCTCACATGATGACAAAGTCATTTTGTTGGATTTAGTAAAGCCGCACCTAAGAACCAAAACAAGAATTCTTCATATCATGAACAAGGAGTATGATCTGGTCGGTGAAGAGACTCATAAAGCATTTGAGCAGGTATTTCTAGATAGACATATGTATCCATCAATGATGCCTACAGCTAAGGCAACTCTAGTTCCTCCTAAATAGGTTGTAGAACTAGTAATTCAGAATGCACCTAAGATGGGTCTACAGGTTTCAGCGCCATCAATCTCAATAGCATCTAATACAACAAAAGATTTATTGGATACTATAGTGATTGATGATATTAAGATATCTATGACCGCTTCTGATAATGATATGGATAAATTTGAAAAAGCATTTGTAGAGACAGAGAAGGCATGCACTGATGATACATCTTTGCAACAAGATAAAGTTCTCTCTATAGATTCAATAGAATTGAAAAAAGAGGAAGATAATAAAAACAATGAGACACCAGTCATGGAGATCCCAGTTAAAAGTGAATGCATGGATACTATTCAGAATACCATGTTCACACCATCCATTCAACCATCTACCTCATTGTTGTCAAGTTTAACTCTTGACTCAGCAAGTCTGGACACTTGGGGAGAAGAAGACCTGATCAAGATCAATGTCCTATCCATGGAAAAGGCCAAAGAGAAATAGGTTATGAGGAATCATCTCTTCTTGGAATCAGTAAAAATTCTAACTGACCTTGTACCTATAGACAAGAAAGTAGCAAAAATTCAGTCAGTTGATGATGTAGACAGTATACTAACAAGCTTCAAAGCACATTTTACAAGCTTAGTAAAATCAGCTACTAGAATTGCAGAAGATGAGTACAAAAAGGAAAGGTTGAATGAAGTAGTAAAGAATTTTTCCTTAGATTTAAAATCATTGAAGATCGATCAGTCTATGTTCAAAGAGTTGGCAGCTAAAGGAAGAAATGTAATAGCCAACTGCATGGATAGGGTGAAATTGACCTCTGAACATATCAAGAAGATAGAGGAGGCAGATATCTTGGTTGACAGTATTAGGAAATCAATTGAGACATCCATGCAAGACATGAACACCTACAATAGTATCTATCAAGGTCAGCTTGAAAAAATAGAAAAAGCTAAAATGGAGATCAATAAGATAAGGACACGGTAGACTCAGTTGAGAAATGCACTTGCGCCCTCCTTAGCAGTTCTGGATGAGAACATCAAATAGATTGATTCCACTATTGTTACATATTATCAAGGCCCCTGCATGGACCTAATAAAAATGGAGAAACTCACTTATGCTCTATGTGCCCATCTCCAGATAGTTGATGCAATGAAGACATTCTAGCAGCAAGAGATAAAGAATCTTCAGGTTGTATATCCAGATGTATATATGGAGTAAGTATCTAGAGACTTACACTTTTGACACCTTTGTCATTAATTTCAAAGGGGGAGTAATATACAAGGAATATGTGTATATATGGGGAGTAGTATATAATATAAAGTATAATGACATACAGTTTTTGTGTGAGTCAATTTTGAGTAACTTGGCCACATTCCTTTGTTGCCATTAATGATTAAGGGGGAGATTGTTGGCAAGTTGACTCCCAGGGAGTATATGGTTTATTTGTGTTGTCATTATGGAAACAAAGTCATATGAAGTTTTGATTGTAAACTATGAAGTGAAAATTGACTAAGTGTAGAAGACAAAATAGAACAGTGACTTGCAGTCGATCAGGGCATCAATGCACATGTGTACAATCATCTCAGGATATGCGCGTTTAGACTTAAGCTCTATGGTATGTTTGTATGCTTACCCTATACATGCATGGTATAGTATAGAAGTACAAACATGTTATAGAAGTAACAAATACACCAGCAGTCTAGAATACAGAGTATGAAGCTGACTTCATTGTTTTGATTAGCGTGTAATCTTTAGTTATGTAAAGGCTAAGCACCTATTATAATAAGTTTTTTATCATGTATTAAATATTTTTGTGAACATGCTTAAGCCAAGTTGTTTGGAAGCGTTGTTTATTATGTTTTTGGGCCAACTAAGGTCTTGTTTATAGTCGCATCTATTCAGGCATAAAGATATATATATGTAATGCAAAGATACATTTGAACTATCATTGAAATAGTCAGAGAAGATGTATGGCAGAGCAGTATCAAGATATCAGTATGAGAAAGAGCCCTTAAATAAGTTAAGAGCATAAGCGCATAATTGGAACTGATCAAACATCTGTGTCACATACATCAGTTCACTTTTGGATATAGTGCATATCTATTCTCAGGAGGTTGTAGCCTTCTTTCTCTTTGAGCAGTGAGCTCTTGGATAGTGAGTCCTCACCCCTAATAGGGTTTTTTGTAAAAGACTCCTAATAGGGTCATACCCTTAACTAGGTCATTGTACTTACATTGTAAAGACTGCTCCTAATAGGGAAAAAGAACTCTAACAGGTTCATTATACTAGTGCAATATTTGTGGGTACTAATTCCCACCGGGGTTTTCCTCTAATCAAGGTTTACCCATAATCATATCTTGTGTTATGTGATCTAGTGTTAAGATTCAAGTGTTATATAATTGATTTATGTTTAAGTTGTTGAATTTGAATAAATAGTTAAACACTGATTCACCCCCCCCTCTCAGTGTTTCCAACAGAGAAGTTGAAATTCAGATTTATCTGAGTCATTGCCTATGTAGGATGGATCTCCAATGTGGTCCCCACGTCTAAAACTGATAAATCTATCAGGATCTGTACGAACTTCAGAGACTTGAAAAAACCATGTCTAAAAGATGACTTCCCTCTTCCTAACATTGACATGATCATAGACCTCACAGTAGACTACCAGATTTATTCTTTAATGGATGGATTCTCAAGCTATAACCAAATCAAAATTGCCCTTGAGGATCAAGAGAAAATAGAATTTACATGCACATGGGGGACCTTTTGCTGGAACATCATGCCATTTGTGTTAAAGAATGCCGGTGCAACATATCAAAGAGCCATGACAATTATATTCCATGACATGATGCACAAGAACATGGAGGACTACGTGGATGACACATTGGCTAAATCCAAAGAAAGGGGTACTCACATTGATGATTTAAGAAAGATATTGGATCATATGGAACAGTTCCAACTCAAGCTCAACCCAAAGAAATGTGCCTTTGGGGTCCAATCAGGGAAGCTCCTAGGATTCATTATTTTAGCAAAGGGAATTGAGGTAGACCCTGCTAAGGTTAAGGCTATACTAGAGATGGCTCCTCCTCACAACATCAGTCAAATGAGAACAAAATAAGGGAGACTTCATTCCATCAGGAGATTCATGTCCCAACTTGCAGATAGAGCACAACCCTTTACTAAATTACTACATAAAGGGGTTACCTTCAAATGGGATGAACATTGTGAAGAAAACTTTAAGGAATTAAAAGGATACCTGGCTACTCCTCCTATTCTTATGGCACCTATCCATGGGAAGCCCTTACTCCTATACATTTCGGCTATAGCTACATCCTTAGGAATATTTCTAGCACAAGAGGATGAAACAAAAAAAGAAAGATCTATCTACTACATTAGTAGAACACTAGTCCGCTATGACTTCTTGGTGGAAGAGCTATCATATCCTACCTTTGATACCCCTGAATACCAATTCATATGTGCTTTGAACACACTAGACCAATCTTGGTATGCCAATACCATTACCTACCTTACTGACCAAACCATTCCTACTAATCTATCCAAAAATGAGGAGAGAGCTCTGATTAGGATAGCATCGCGTTATGTCCTCATAGCTAATAACTTATATCGATGAGGTCTCAATGGTACACTTCTTAGGTGTTTAGAACTCGAAGAGTCTGATCTAGCATTAAAATAATTCCATGAAGGTGTATGTGGATCACATTCAAATGACTTTTCATTAGCAAAGAAACTGCTCAGAGTAGGCTATTACTGGCCTACCATGGAGAAAGATTCTATTCAGTTCTAAAAAACATGTCATAAATGCCAGACACATGGAAATCTCATCCATGCTCCTGCTAGAGAACTTATACCTTTTATCACACATTGGCCATTCTAGAAATGGGCCTTTGACTTGGTTGGACAAATATATCCTAATTCTTCAAATGGACACAAATTCATCATTATGGCCACTGAGTATTTCACAAAGTGGGTTGAGGTTGTACCGCTAATTAAAACCATTAACAAATAGGTAGCTATGTTCATTTTGAAATACATTATTTGTAGATATGGGATACCCTCTTCAATTATAACAGACAATGGGGGCCAATTTGAAATTCAAGACATTGATGACCTTTGTGAACAGTTCCATATCACTCAACATTGCTCCTTAATCTATTACCCTCAAGGTAATGGACAAGCTGAGGCATCTAACAAGAATATTATCAAAATTCTACACAGAACTATAATTAAGTCTGGTAGAGACTGGAATCTGCAACTGAATCTGACACTATGGGCCTACAGAACAAGCATCAGAACACCACCTGGAGCCACGCCATTTTCTCTAGTCTATGGCACTGAAGAAGTACTACCTATTGAGGTTGAAATTCCATCTTTGCAGATATCTTTACAAGGTCTGGTTACTGATGATCAATACCACATTGATTGGGCGAATTCTTTAGACCTACTAGATGAGACCAGACAACAAGCATTTGACCATTTGAAGGTGTACCAAGCATGAATGTCCAAAGGGCACAATAAAAAGGTAAAGCCACGCAAGTTTGAAGTAGGAGATCTTGTCCTCATGGAGAATCCTAAGAACCTTCCTCACAGAGAGTAGAAAGGAAAGTTTGAACCTAACTGGCTAGGACCTTATGTTTTCACTGCTAATTTTGGGAGTGGAGCCTATCAACTAGCTACACCTAAGGGAGACATTCTTCCATATCCTATCAACACTCTACATTTAAAGCACTTCTACGCTTGATGTTCGGCTAGGAAAGTCTATATAGTGCAATAGTTCTCAGAAAATACCAAAAACATTCAAGAACTTGATCCTGAAGAGATCCAAAAATAGTGGAAAAGGTCCTGAAGAAAGGGTATCCTTGGTGAAAACCTGGTAAACAAGTGCCTTGATACTACAAAAATATTCAAAAAAAGCAAAAATAGAAAAAAAATTGAAAAAGAGAAAAGTGCCTTGATGAGAACCTAGTAAAACAAGCATCTTGGTAGCAAAAAGAAAGAAAAGATCTTGCCAAGTAGTGAAAACCTGGCAATCAGGTGTCACTTGTGTTCAACGCTCCTTCTATCAATACATTGCTGACACTAGGCCTTCATAATTACACTTATGCTCAAATGTTGACTTCGTTTCCTAAATGGCTATCTTATCCTCGCTTGGGATTTATCTTCATTTGTGTCTTAGGAATAGGTCATTCTACACTGGGGGCATCTTTTCTAGCATGGTAGGTTGTGTTTGCTAGATTTCTCTAGGATGGTTCGCCTCGCAAACACAATGTTTCTTGATACATGCAAAACAATGTCACTTTTCAAAACAAGGGTGTCTTTTCAAACATGACATTTACATTAATGGAGTTCCTACAAAGCTATATTGGATCAAAAACATGAATAGATTATCCTATCAATGCATAGACATGAAACACATTTATTGCTTGTATTCCAACTTTCTGATTGATGAATCTTTACTATGTTTGCCAAATGAATGAACAAGTACTACTTAAACACAGAGTTTAATATTGGTTTGATTATGGTTCTTTTATGTCCCGATAATGTTTTCAACTAGGGGCATCTAAGTAATTATAAATATTATTTTCTTGATTCACAATTGATGATTTATTATGTCCTCTTAGTTACTCAATGACGTCTGTGCAAAGACAAAGAGTCACGAGGATGGGGGGAATATTGTTTTCTTGGTTTTCTGCATACGGTGGTTGTTCCAAATGAACCCATAAATTTCACCTAACTTGGATGTTTATGATAATAGCTTCCACACAAAGTGGATAGCCGCATATATCTAGATCTCTATTACGTATAAACTATGGTGACTCTGAAACAATTTCCTTGTTTGTTTTCTGATTCAGATTCTCACTACAAATGTACCCAAGGATATGAATTTTCAAGTTTATTGCGGGTCCAATATCTTACCTTATACAAATTCTAATATAGTAGAAGGAAGGTGACTATTTTGTTATCATATCTTCTCTGCCTTGATGCCTAAGTCTATTTCTGACATTTCAATAAAATATAGTATTCAAATTATCATAATATCAGTGGGTATTAGTGATGGTTGTACTATAAGGCGGTATCCATTTTGAAAGAGTACCCAATGATGATAAAAAGTTGTACATTTGCATATTAGTGACAAATTCCTAAGAGTCTTCATATCATTAAATTTTAAACATTGCATAAGGCATAAACAAGAAAGAAAGAGCATTAAGGCATTTTGAGCTCCAAACTAACTCAATTTTTCTTCCTCTAAATCCAAGATCAAATTACAACATTATTACTGATATCAAATATCATTGCACATCCATAGCATACATTTTGCATTCATATAAAGTGAAAAAGGAAAATACAAAAATAAAGCATTCATTCATTGCATTTATTTCTCCATCCTAAGTGCATCCATACATAAACAAAAAATAAAAAAACATCCATTTGCATATTCCACATAATACCATTTGAAACATATCTATATCAGTGATAAATCTAACAAAATGCATAAATGATGTCATCATTTACAAAATCTAACTCATCATGAGACCAAGGTAAAACATACATCACATGTGCAAATCACATCTATCACATCGATCAAAGCAGAAAGAACTCATGAAACATGTCAGAATCAGGAAGCTGCATCAAATATGTATCATATCACAACATGGTCCAGATCACAATATGGAACAGTATATCAAATATACATCGATACAATATCATAGTACAAAAGGGGGATCTCAACAGGATCCAGATATACAAGTATAATCTCAAAATATACATGTCATACCAAATGTCAACTCTTCCCCGCCCCCTCTCCCTGATCTGGAGGAGGAGGAGGTGGTACAAATGGAGCTACAAGAGGTGGCATGGCCCCCTCAGACTGCTAAGCCAACTATGAAAAGGAAGGTGCTCTCTAACCCTCCAGAACTACTGTATGATACAGGGCATAATAATATGTGGCCCTCTATCCCTGGTGAACTATTGTCCGTGCATGTGCATATCTCTCAGCTCTGAGCATATCACCCTGTCTATCCCCCTCTGCTCTCAGATGCTCGAGCTATGTATCCCTATCTTCCAGTAACGCGACTGCAGTAGTGATCCAAGCCTCTAATGTTGTGATCCTGGCTCAGAGCTACTCTCTCCTGCTCACACCTAGAAAGAGGTTCTCCATCTCTACCTGTATCCTACCCCTGAGGCCTGTCTTGTCCCCTATCCTGTGGTCTATCTTGTGACCCCTTCTGCCTCTGCCTTTGTTTATCCCTAGTAAGGAGCGGACTAGGATCCCTCTGAGGAGCTACAAATCTAAATCTCTAGCACCTACCTTGTCCACTACCACTAGCACCACATGTGTCAACAGCTGCACCACCACCACCCCTATCATCTCCATCATCACCATCATCTAGAGGAGGATGCCTCCCATCTCTCCTACCATCTCTTCCTCCATCCCTCCCTCCACCTCTCCTCCCAGGCACCCTCTCCCTATGTGCACCTCCTCAGCCTCGGGTAGGCTGATCCTCGACATCATCATAATCCAAAGGGTCCTTTATGTGAGGAATGGCCTCCTTCGATATAATGAATCTTGGGATTGGATACTCCTGCATCTCTGTTGTGTAACCCCAGGTACAACTTGCATCAATAACATCAAGGTGTTGGTCCCAATCTACACCTACCATATCCTGGATATCCTAGTGGGCGGTCTCATATAATAACTATGTACCCCATGATCATACCTCATCTCTGATACATGCATAGATAGTGGTATCACCAATCTGACCCTGTCTTCGACCGTACTATTGTAGCACTCTAGAAGGAAAGAATCTCTCAATCACATATCAGGTACGACCAATAAGGTACCTACTCTCAAACACAAAGGGGATCTTCCCCCTATCAGTAACCCACTCCTCACACTCTAGATATGGGTGCCCTACTACTTCAGTGAGATCATCAAAAAGGCATCTTCAGTACTCCACCTTGCCTAGATAGGGCTGTTGTATCAAACTTGCATACATATATACAAAAGGGAGCTCAGGTGCCCACTGCCTCACTACGATGGGTCGTATGACTGGGATGTGCTCCCAGGCCCATATCTGCAAGATTAGGACTCCTACAGTCATACTCCTAGTGTATTGGTACACTATCTCGTGCAACTCCCTATACATATGGCTGAGAATACAGGCCCCCCAATAAAATCTATGATGGTGTACTACCATCTGCTCTAGCATGTTTACCCAGCTGACAAGTAACCCATGTTGACCCCTACCTGGCATCAGAATGCTACCAATCAAACCTGCAAGGTACACTGGTAAAAAATCATAGTGATCGCACATATAATCCCAAGAGATGTGCCTCAATGCAATCATATCATCTACGAAGAATCTTTGTGCTGCACCTATAGCCACCGCAGATGTAGACTTAAAGTGTACCTTGCACCCCATCCCTAGAACACGCAGGATCCTCCATACATCCTTGGGAGTCAGTCATCTCCCTAGTTGGCAGATGGAAGGTGTTGTGCTCTAAATGCCATCTTTCAGCAAGCACAGTCAACAAGCCTCGATTTACCCTGATGTCGGGTAAATCTATCAGATATCTCAATCCACAGCGAGCTACTATGTGTATCTCATCATTCGTAAGATGACTACCTAAGGCAAGGAAACGGTTTAGATGCGGTCCTCTAAAGGAAACTATATTGAAATGGATCTATATAAACAACAAAATACAAGTTCAAAGGATACATTAGTACTCCATCTATTTGCAAAAATATAGACAAAAGCATTAGCTAAGTACTCAAGGATAGCAACAGTGATCAAAACTTCACAAGGACAGAAAAACCTAAGTCTAACTACCAGATACGATTCTAAGTAACCAGGTGCGATCCAGTTTACTAGATGCGATCCTGAAAAATATAGGATGTGATGCGCAATTCTAGCATGTGATCTAAAATCCCAGATTAGATCCAGTTTTCAAAGCCCTATAACTATTGCTAGAAAACACGAAAAAAAAATGCTGAATTGACAAGGTAGGTTTTCAAGTACTTATCGGTGGTGCATACTCGGCTGACTGCTGGTGTCATTGACTGAGCTCAAAATGATTTTGTTGCAATGGGAACACCATCTTCTCTGTAGAGCTCTGAATTTACTATGGGTAAATGTAAAAATGAATAATGAAAAGGTAATTTTTGACATATATATTTGACTTTTGAGCATTCTAGAGGCTCCAAAACCTCTTCCACACAGCTGCTACTCCATTTTCATTCTCCCATTGATCTATTGGGAATGAAATCGAGCGTGACTACACTGCTCTGCACTATACAGTGAGAAATTCTATCTTGTCCCAAAAATGAAGAATTGCTCTGTGGGTCCTAAAAATGCAATGCAAGATTCATATCGACAATTTTATGAGTTCTATATCATCACAATGCACATTATCCATCATATATCTTGGTCAAACATCATTTTACCATATCCCAAATTCACACTTTTGTGTCATTAACTTGGTAATTTTGCATTTTCTCTGCAAATGCATCCTCTTTTCTTCTACTGAATTCCTTTCTGGTTCAAGCAATCACTTCAAGTGCTATATCCTTTTTTAGATGGATTTTATTCTTTTCCCATTCAATTTCATTCCCAAGGGGGCATGATCACACTATCATCAATTAAAATTTCTCAAAACAACATTAAAAATGACTTAGTTAGCAAACAAACTAGGGGCATAACAGTTTTCTTGACTAAGTCGAAAATGTTGGATAGAAATCTTTGGTTCTCATAAGCTAGATATCTTGTGTTTCCTCATTTTAAATGATTTTTATTAAAGCTCCTAAGCAGCTTCATATTGGCTTTTGGATGAAAACCAAGTTCAAAAATAGTATTATCAATTTTGGACGACAACCAAGTTCAGAATTGATATCTTTAAAATCTTTTATTGATCTTTGGACGACAATCAAGTTCAAAATCAATACTATCAGTTTAGCTTGATCAAGTGTGAGACTGATCTCATCAACATTTTGTTTGACAACCAAGAACGGAATTCTCAATCTTTCTGAAGTCAATAAAACTTTCTTTGAATCAATGCGCTACTCACACATCAATTCAAAGAGGGGCAAATGTAATCACCCTAATTTGGTCTGTTGCAACTAAAGACCCTATTTTCCCTAAGTGTGATCATACCCTCGATTATGTCCAAATGAATCTATTACTATTTGGCATAATTCTTTGAATCAATTTAATTTCCTAAAGTGATCAAAATCACTAAGTTAATTGCTTTAGCCAAAAATAATAATCAATCAAATACATGGCTAAAATGATTAATTTACTAGAAATTAAATAAAGTCCTAAATCATTTGCTATCTTGCAAAAGAACCAATCCCCTACCTTGATTAATCTAATTAATTGGCTATAGTCCTTTAACTATTAAAAATCAATTAAGTTGTTTAAATAATTAAAATTCCTATTTTTTAATAAATTAAATAAGTTTAATTTATTTCCTTAATATTCCTCTAAAACCCCAACCTAACCCAACTCAACCACTTTGACCCTAGGTTCAAACCTATCCCAACTCATTCACCCTTTCTAAGCATTCTTCTAATCCTAATCTAATTCTAACCCCCTTCCTAATGATGTCACATTCCATTAAGGAAGTGATTAGGGACTCAACCCACTTGAGAGAGTCAACTTTCTCAAGCTTGACTTCTCTAAGGACCAACTTGCCAAGTTGAGCTTTACTCCCTCCCATGCCTCTTAAATGAATTTCATTAATGGCCCATTGATGGATATTCCCTCTTGCCCATTCCTCATAATGCCCAAGGCATTAATGGCTCTTACACTTCATTAATGACCTTAGGGGCTAATGAACCTTGTCTCCCCTCTCTCTCTCTCCCATTCTTCTATAAATTGAAGAGATTTGGAGCTCATAAAAAGCCTCAATTTTTGAATAGTTGTGTTGTTATGCCAATATTTTGAAGGGATCTCAAAGCATTTTTATGCTACCCATTCCTTCATAGCTTCATGCACACTCCATATTTATTTTCTTACATGGTTGTAATGCTCATTTTTAGGCTAATATGCATGCGTAAGTAATCAAATAGTTGTTTTAAACTTGAATCTTTCATGCTAGGTTGTTTATGTCACTGGTATTAGCATAATGTGAGGGCTATTATGTTATTTTCTACACTTATCCTAGTTAGAAAGCAATAGGTTGATGTTAGGCTTTTAATATTCTCATTAACACTTGTTTCTCACTAATAGAATGACTTATTGAAGTGTTGTGTCGCAGGCAACAGGTGCACAAATATACACACACAATTGATTCTTTTATTAATTATTCATGCACCCTAGGATTCTCCACCTTTTGGTATTTGATCTCATTTATAAGGATTGATCTCTTTGTATTTTGTAATTGCATTCCATTATTATTGAATCAATTGAGGATGTTTCTTCTTCCATAGATCTCTTGTTTCTGGCCTCCATAGCTTTTGCTTCTCTCTTTCTATGACAAGTGTTTGCATGGAGGTGATTCTTGGGAGCTATGGGGTTGAATTTTTCATCAACTCTAATATGGTGTCAGAGCTCTAGATCTTCAAGCCCCTGTTCTCTTCATGAGAGATTTGGCCTTGTTCTTCAGATATATGTTTTTGAGAGGTTTTTGTCTCAGATGTTGGTTGATTTGGGGGGACTTATTTTCAGAGCACTTTGGACAAAAATTGACATCACAGTTGAGTTTGGAAGGCCTCAAAACCCCCATTTTCATATAAGGCACGTCCATTTTGGACAAAGCTGTCATCTGAGGCAAAAACAACTATGCATTTGCCCTAATTCTAGGCATGCAAATCAAGGTGGAAAGAAAAAAAATCCAAAAAAATAAAAAATACCCATTTTTAAATGAGGTTTTGAAAAAACAATTGAAAGGAAAAAAAAAGAAATTTTTTTGGGGGGGTTTGTACCCCACCCACCTACCGAAGGTAGACCGTGGGGCCTCCCCCGCTTCTGAGCCGCACTCGCCCACGACCGCGCAAGCCCAAGGTCTTGCGCTGGCCACACAACCACACCCTTTTTGTTTTTTTTTTTATAGTTTTTAAAAAATTATGTATATATACATTGTATTGTTTTTTAATGTTTTTTTTCAAAAAACAATTTCCTTTTTCTTAGAATTTTTGCCCAGTCAGCCTACATGGCTGCCACATCTTTGCTCTGTCAGCTCTGCCAAATTGGGTCATTTTTAGTATTTTTTCCAGATTTAGTGGCATCACTAGATTTAGTGGGGCTCTGCCATATTTAGCAAGGATTTCTTGGGTTCTTTTTTTTGGAGCAATCTTCGGTTGTTTGGCCATATTTGGAGCATACAGAGGTATTTTTTGGCGAACAAGATATCGTCGAAAAGCTAGTTTTGAGCCTGAGCTATTTATGGAGGTTTGGTTTTCTAATTTTTCTATCGTGCAACTATTTTTTCTAGTCAAAGTCAAGGTTCTTTTTTACACTCTGGGAGCCATATCTTGCTCATCCAAACTCCATTTTTTGACTTCCACATGGTGATGGAAAGTTGGTTGTGTGCTTTATCTTATTTATGGGTCTCACACCCAGAATCTTCTCCAGGTACTTTATATTCATTTTTTTTTATTTTTGCAATTTGGTGGTTATCTTGGTTGTTTCAAGTCTTGAGATCATTTTTCCCACATGGGGTGACTCCTAGCTAGTTGTTATTCATGTTTCTACAGCTTTCTTTTCATTCTTGAGCATTGTACACATCTATTTATGTAGCTTTTCTTTTTTACAAATGTACTAGGATAAAGTTTCATCTGATGTGTGCTTGAGATCTTGGACTATTTTGTGCTTGAGATCTTGGCCTATTTTGTACTATTTTGTGTCATGGGGGGTTTTTTTTACCTTTTCCCAGTGAGTGGTCCTTCCACGACATTAGCCTCATGATGTGTGTCAAGAGAGTGATCCTTCCACGACACCATCCTTTATATGTGTTTGTACTTTCTTTTGCACTTTATATGTTCCTGGTTCTTCATCATGCAGTTATTCTTGGCATTTTGGCTCAATGTACCTATCATACCTCTCTATGCTCAGCATTATGGGGGTATCTCTTGTTTGTTCTAATGCTTCCTTGGTTCGATGGACTGATCTATGTATTCAATATTTGTTCCTACATACTAGGCGGATGCAATGGCTGGGTACTTGTGCATTTCAGTGAGATGGATCATTTACCATATGGACATTCTTTCATTCTTGTTTTGGAGGCATCCTTCTATCTTTGATTGATCAACTCTTCAAGCTTTGTTTACAGTCTTCTCTACCTGATCATGTTCTATTACAGTGGAGATTCCAACAGTTATTCTTTGACAGTGTTTGCAACTTCATACTTTAGAGGTGTTCTGCATGTTCTTCCTTTGTTCCTATTCTTCTGGGACATTCTCTATTTGGATGCTTCTTCATTCCTTCACTAGTCTTCATCTCTTTTTGGAGAGGGGTTTTTCCCACTGGATTTTCTTCCTTTTCTCCTCTTTGCACATATTTTTTGTTCTTTGTTACCTGATTAGGCCTTGTTGTCGAGACCCATTTCCTACTTTTAGTAGTTTTTTCTAGGTTTTTATCTTCTCCCTAAGTTTATCTTAAGGGGGGTGTTAGAGTAAAAAGGTATTTTCACTTATTAATTAAATCATTATTGATTTAATTATTAAGACACCTTATTCACTTATTAATTAAATCATTATTATTTAATTATAAAGTTGCCTTTTTATCTCGAGTATACTTAATCTAAACTTTAGGCATGCTATAATTAATTCTTTTATTAATTATTCATGCAACCTAGGTTTCTAAACATTTTGGTGTTTGATCTCCTTTATAAGGATTGATCTCTTTGTGATGGAAGTTCTCCAAGGTTTGCTTTGCACTTGCTCAACTTAGGACTATGCTTGTCCTAGTCTACTTAGGATTCCTATTTCTCTTCTAGAACCCTACTAGTCTCAAGTCTCTAAGCCTAATACTATTCTAACTCCATTCTAAGAGTTATTTCCATTTTGCTTAACCTTGAAGGATTTCCAACATTGAAATTGCTTCTTGTCACTATGCTCCCTTGGAAGATTCCAAGCTCAAACTACTCAAAACTTGCTCACCAGTGCTAAAATGGATATGTTCATCACTAAGACATACATATGACATCCTTTCAATCCCATTTGAATTGGTCTTCAAAATCAAAACAATCGAGTTCCAAATTCACACTGCTTTTTGTCTTAATAGGCCTAGTAGCCCAATTAGCCCTATCCAGAGGGTTTTCCTAGATTCTTTCTCAAAACTATCAAACAACCCTAAACAAAAATTAGGAATAAAACACCCTTTTCCAAGACCTTAGATATTTTCAAGGTTTTATCTCCCTAAGTCCTCTGTACACTGATGTCCTGAAATATAGGTCAAATAGGGCTATTTTCATGCATTGGTTACAATCATCTAATTTCTATCTATAAATCTATCCAGATGGATTGGTAAGGAACTCAGATCATAGATAGGTTTCTATTAGACCCTAAGGCTTCTAAACCTACACTTTTTTTTCTTCTCCCATACATACCCTTTCAATAGCACCTAAATCTTTCTTCGTTATACCATTAGCCAGACAAACATTGCTCGCCTAGGGAATAACTTTAAAAATAGCTACTCAACTCCTAAAAACCTATCCTTGCATATTTACACTATAAATAGTCTCCCCTAACATATTCATCCACAACCAAAAGTTTCCCACGGTTGGATCCATGGGGGAGCCATGAAATTGAAAACTACTTTGTCTACCCCAACAACTGTGCTAGTTCCTAAACAATTTACAAAAGCAATCTAATATAATCTAAGAAACTTGATCACTAAATGAAAAACTCTTAAAACTTCCTACTCAACATAGATCCAACATTATATTTGTCAGTTCAATCCATTAGAATACTTATTAACTCAAAATACTTTGACTGTTGCTGAAAACCAAAAACCAAAGTTATATTGCTATCCAAAACTTGATTACAATCCTTATACCTCAAGAAATGAGCTTTGAAGTATCTTAAGATGCTTCCTCCATAATTTTAGGCCACTATAATTTATTTCCTTCTTCCATTTTGAAATGAATCAAAATTTATCTATGTTTCATGCAACATTTGCAATCTTGCAAAATGTTGTCATGACAACATTTAGCATATTTTGCATAAATGCTCATAACTAACTTTTAGGACCTCTATCCTTCTTCATTTGATGAATACACATCATTAAAGCCTGATTAGGAACTTTCCACTTCTCACCTAAGCCTAGGATACATTTAGACTCATTTTCCCTAATCTAATCCAAAACAAGTATTAAAACAAGAACTAACTAAACTTGATTGGATTAGTACTAATTACTAGTCTATCTAGTCACACACACCTTGCTAGACCTTCTAAGGTCAAAATTAAATCACTGACTTGGCTAGAGTCAATTACAATCCAAAATTGATTAGGCATTGGGAGTTTTCCTAGGTGCTCCTGGACCATCCTCCCCAAATGAAAAAGCTTCAATCCACCCTTGGATTGAGTAAGTTGAGGTCAATGCCCAACTTTTTGAACTATGTTTCCTTTATCCAAACTGCATTTGCATCTGTTTGGCCATGCCACTTTGCTAAGTGTTCTTGGTATTCCTTCTTTCTTGTCTTCTTGTAGACTCTGGAATCTAGTATGTGTTCTACCTTCTTGATTTGTGCAGATGGAAAGTTGAGTTCCTCCACCTCCTGTATGACTTTAGTCAAACTCTGATCTACATCTAGGATTGGGTTTTTGTATAAAACTAAGTCTGCAACATTAAACGTCATAGATAGACCCATATCCTCTGGAAGTTCTACCCTGTAAGCATTTTCTCCATATTTGGCCAGTATGATACAGGGGCCAATTCTTCTCATCTTAATCTTATATGGTATTCCTTTTTGTAGTCTAGATTTGTTGAGGTGAACCATCACTAGATCCCCAACTTTGAATTGGACATCTCTTTTGTTCTCATCCACTTTTCTCTTAAGCTTCTCTGTATTTTCAATGAGTGTCTTCCTCACTATCTCATGGACTTCTTTCATAGAATGTGAAAATTCATCTGCATAGCCACTTCCCTTGGCTCCATCCTTTAGATCTCTAAGCTCATATATGCCTCTTGGATGAAGGCCATAAAATATTTCAAAAGGACTCTTACCAGTAGTCCTATTCATTGTGTCATTGTAGGAATATTTTGCTTGCCCAATGAGTTGGTCTCAAGTCTGACCATACTCCTTAGTTAAACACCTTAGGAGATTTCCAAGACTCCTTTTTACTACCTCTGTTTGTCCATCAGACTGAGGATGGTATGCAGATCCAAAAGACAAGTTGGTTCCTAACTTCTGCTAGAGAGTCTTCCAAAAATGACTCATAAACTTTGTGTCTCTGTCTGACACTATGCTCAATGAAAAACCATGTATTCTCACTACCTCCTTGAAAAATAGGGAAGCTATTTGACTTGCATCATGTGTTGTCTTACAGGGTACAAAGTGTTCCATCTTACTGAATCTATCTACAATAACATAAATGCTATCCATTCCTTGATTTGTCTTGGGTAAACCAACTACAAAATCCATGCTCAGACATTCCCATGGTCTGGTTGGAATGGGTAGAGGCTGATATAGGCCTGCATTAATAGATGTACCTTTTTCACTTTTGATAATTAACAAAACTTTTACATATCTCTTAACATCCAAATTCATCTTGGGCCAAAAGTAAAATATTTGAACTAATTCTTGTGTCTTATTAACACCAAAATGGCTAGAAAGTGCACCATTATGTTTCTCCTAGATTAGATTCTCTCTTATATACCCCCTAGGGACACACAATTGACTCCCTTTAAACAATAGACCACTCTATAAGGTATATTCAGAGAATTGACTATGAAAGTGATTCTTATATTCTTGGCATACCTTGTAAATGTCTGCAAAGTCTTCATCTTCTCCATATAGGTCTTTGAAGTTGTCTATCCCCATGCTCTGTAGTTTTATCTCTTGAATGGTCTTTGAATTTTTCTATCCCCATGCTCTACAATTGTATCACTTGAATGGTCAGGGCTCTTCTACTTAAGGCATCTGCTACCTTATTTTGGAATCCCTTCTTGTGTTTTATGTTGAAGGTGTAAGATTGTAGGTACTCCACCCACTTCATGTGTTTGTGACCGAGTTTGTCTTGTGAGTTCAAGAAACTTAATGCTTGATTGTCTGAATAGACTATGAACTCCTTTGGAAGAAGATAGTGCCTCCGCTTTTTCAGTGCTTGGACTAGAGCATACATCTCTAGGTCATAAGAAGAGTATTTCTTCTTGGCTTCACTTAATTTATCAGAGTGGAAAGCCACTGGTCTTCCCTCTTAGCTCAAGACAACACCAATGGCTACATTGCTAGCATCACATTCTACTGTAAATAGCTTCTCAAATCTTGGAAAAACCAAAATTGGTTGGGTAGCAATCTTCTTTTTCAACAACTCAAACCCATGGTTAGCTTGTTCATTCCACACAAATTTAGTCTTCATACCACCTTTTATGGTGTCTAACATAGGAGCACAAATTTCACTGAATTGTTTTATAAAATTTCTATAGTATTGTGCTAAGCCATGAAAAATTCTTACCTCAGTGGTTGTTCTTGGAGTAGGCCAGTTGATAATAGCTTCCACTTTTCTTGAATCCATCCTAAGATTTCCTTGAGATAATACAAACTCAAAATACACTAATTCTTTCTTGATGAACTCACACTTCTCCAATTTTATCATCAGCTTCTCCTCATGTAGCTTCTTGAAAACCATTTCTAGATGTCTGAGATGTCCTTCTCTTGTCTTACTGTAGATGAGTATATCATCCAAGTAGACTACCACAAATTTTCCAATGTAATCTTTAAGAACTTAATTCATCAACGTCATGAATTTTGATGGGGCATTAGATAGTCCATATGGAATTACAAGCCACTCATACAGTCCTTCTATGGTTTTGAAGGATGTCTTCCACTCATCCCCTTCATTTACCCTGATTTGATGATAGCTAGTCTTTAGGTCTATCTTGGTAAAATACCTTGCTCCTCCTAGATAGTCCATTAGGTCTTCTATCCTAGCGATAGGGAACCTATACCTTATGGTAATCCTATTAATTGCTCTGGAATCGGTACAAATCCTCCAAGTTCCCCCTTTCTAGGTGCTAGGATAGTGGGTACGGCACAAGGGCTAATACTTTTCCTAATCAGACCTTGGCTTAGGAGTTCTTGAATATATCTAGCTATTTCCTCATTTTGTTGAGGAATCATCTTATATGTAGCCTTATTGGGAAGGGTATCTCTAGGGATAAGGTCTATTTGGTGGCTTACAGACCTCTTATGTGGTAGGGATGATGGCTGTCAATCACTGACAGTGAATTCATACTTCTGTAGTAGCTCTTGCACTTCTTTTGGCAAGTTTGTCCTCTTCACTGTCTTGTCTGCAGTCTCTTCTTTTGGCTTCAACACCAATGCAAACCCAACTCCTCCTCCTTCTTCTGTGGATTCTAAGAACTCTTTCTCACTCACCATGAGAACATTGTGGCCAAATGACTTCATTTCTACATCCTCTAACAGTGACTGTATATTTGAATGTCACATTGTCCTTCTTGAAAGAATATGAATTGTTTTCACCATCATGGATGGCCTGATTTCAAATTTCCATGGTCTACCTAAGATTAGATGACATGCATCCATAGGTAGGACATCACATAATATTTTTTCCTTATATCTCCCAATTGAAAACTCCACCCAAGCTTGCTCATTGACAAGGAGATGTTTCCCTTTGTTTAGCCAAGCAACTTTATAAGGATTGGTGTGGGGTATCCTTTTCATTTTCAACTTGTTGACCATTTCCTCTGACACTATATTGTTAGTAGACCCTGAGTCTATGATGAATATACACACCTTTCCCATCATTTTACATTTTACTCTAAACAGTGACCTCCTCTAACTAGGCTCTTCTTTTACTGGCTACTTAATCAAAGTTCTTCTCATCATAATATTCTCACCTTCCTCTAATTCTAAGGGAACCTCAGGGTGTTTTTTTCCACCACTAGTCTCTTCTTGGACATAATTCACCCTTTTATCATTTCCTTGAGAAGTATTACCCTTCTCTGGACACCTATATGCAGGATGTCCCATCTGGTTGCAGTGGTAACACTTCATAGTGGAAAAATAGTTACATCTTCCTTGACTACTGCCTCTTCCTCTGTTATTATAGTTTCTTCCTCTATTTGAACCTCCTCTATTGGAGTTTCATCCTTGCTACTCATTAAACTTAGTCTCTCCTTGGTTCTTTGGTTTATAACTCCTTCCATCATATCCATTTCTTTGTCCTCTAGTGTCTCTTCCTCTACCTCTTCCTTTGGTAGTACTAGATTCTTGTTTCTTCATCAGCTTCTCTTCAACTTTAATGGAAATTTGGTGGCACTTATGAATGGTGTCTAGAGTCAAAATACTCATCTCATCTTGTATGTTCCACTTTAGTCCATTAAGGTATCTTTCTACCTTAACCTTCTCATCCTCAACAACTCTAGATCTCATACAAAGTCTCTAAAACTCTTCAGTATAGGATTTTACATCTAGGTCCTTCTGTCTCAAACCTTGTCTTCTCTTATGCAATTGGATTTCATAATCCTCAGGGATATAAGCATCTCTGACCTTTGCAACCATAGCCTTCAATTAAGAAATGGGCCTCTTTCCTTCCTTTCCCTCTCATCTTGGATGAATTTCCACCAAGTGAGTGATGACCCTCTCAGTCTAGCTTTAGCAACCTTCAACTTTTGAGCATTAGCGATTCCATCACACTCAAAATAGTTTTCTAGTCCTTCTATCCAATCTAGGACTATGTTTGGCTCCGTCTTTCCAGTAAAGATTAAAACTCCTTGTAGTGCTTTTCCACTCATAACCTTTAAATATTTCAAGAATGGCTCCTCAATAAGGATAGGGTCAGCTTTCAGTTCTTCATCATCTATGTCAATCTCCTTGTCTTTCCCTTCAATCTTATCCTTCACTTCTTCTCCTTTAACATCAACTTCATCTACCTTTTTCTCAAGTTGAGCCAATCTGTCTCAAAGAATCCTATTCTCCACTTCTTGATTATATACCTTCTTGGCCAACTCTACATTGGTCACCATTCTACACTCTCTTATAGATTCTACTAGTTGGAACATTAACCACAAGCCTGATCAGCTATGCTCTGATACCAATCTGATAGAAGTGCTCCAAGGTTTTCTTTGCACTTCCTCAACTTAGGACTATGCTTGTCCTAGTCTACTTAGGATTCCTATTTCTCTTCTATAACCCTAATAGTCTCAAGTCTCCAAGCCTTATACTATTCTAACTCCATTCTAAGAGTTAGTTCCATTGTGCTTAACCTTGAAGTATTTCCAACATTGAAATTTCTTCTTGTCACTATGCTCCCTTGGAAGATTCCAAGCTCAAACTAATAAAAAATTTCTCACCAATCCTTCAAGGGATATTTTCATCACTAAGAAATATATATGATATCCTTTCAATCCCAATTGAATGGGTCTTGAAACTCAAAACAATCGAGTTCCAAATTCACACTGCTTTTGGTCCTAATAGGCCTAGTAGCCCAATTAGCCCTATCCAGAGGGTTTTCCTAGATTCTTTCTCAAAACTCTCAAACAGCCCTAAAAACAAACTAGGATTTAGACACCCTTTTCCAATACCTTATATATTTTCAATTTTTTTGCTCGCTAAGTCCTTTGTACACTGTTGTCCTAAAATATAGGTCAAATAGGGCTATTTTCATGCATTTTTTACAGTCATCTGATTTCTATCTAGAAATCTATCTAGATGGATTGGTAAGGATCTTAGCTAATAGATAAAGTTCTATTAGACCCTAAGGCTTCCAAACCTGCACTTGGTTTTCTTCTCCCATACATACCCTTGCAATGGCACCTAAATCTTTCTCTGTTATACCACTAGCCAGACAAGCATTGCTCGCCTAGGGCATAACTTTAAAAATAAATACTCAACTCCTCAGAACCTCTCCTTGCATATTTAAACTATAAATAGGCTCCCCTAACATATTCATCCACAACCAAAAGTTTCCCATGGTTGGATTCTATGGGGGAGCCATGAAATTGAAAACTACTCTGTCTACCCCAGCAACTGTGCTAGTTCCTAAACAATTTACAAAAGAAATCTAATCTAATGTAAGAAAATTGATCATTGAATGAAAAAATATTAAAAATTCCTAGTCAACATAGATCCAACATTATATTTGTCAGTTCAATCCATTAGAATACATATTAACTCAAAATACTTCGAATGTTGCTGAAAACCAAAAACTAGAGTTCTATTGCTATCCAAAACTTGATTGCAATCCTTCTACCTTGGTAAATGAGTCTTGAAGTATCTTAAGATGATTCCTCCATCATTTTAGGCCACTAGCATTTATTTCCTTGTTCTATTTTGAAAGGAATCAAAAATTTTCTATGTTGCATGCAACATTTGCAATCTTGCAAAATGTTGTCATGACAACATTTAGCATATTTTTCATAAATGCTCATAACTAACTTTTAGGACCTCTATCCTTCTTCATTAAATGAATACACATAATTAAATCCTTATTAGGCACTTTTCACTTCTCACCTAAGCCTAGGATACATTTAGACTCATTTGCCCTAATCTAAGCAAAAACAAGCATTAAAACAAAAACTAACTAAACTTGATTGGATTAGTACTAATTACTAGTCCATCTAGTCACACACACCTTGCTAGGCCTTCTAAGGTCAAAATTAAATCACTGACTTGGCTAGAGTCAGTTACAAGACAAAATTGATTAGGCATTAGGATTTTTCCTAGGTGCTCCTACATGACTTTGTATTTTTTAATTCCATTCCATTAGTATTGAATCAATTAAGGATGTTTCTTCTTCTACAAGTCTCTTGTTTCTGGCCTCCATAGCTTTTTCTTCTCTCTATCTGTGATAGGTGTTTGCATGTAGGTGATTCTTGGGAGCTGTGGGGTTGATTTTTTCATCAACTCTAATATGGTATTTTTTCATCAACTCCAATAATATCATCAAATCCAACATACAGTAGAATACAAAACCTCCAACAAAGTGAATCCAATTAGCACAACCAAAAGAGTAAGGTTGCCAATGCAAGATCTACACAATGTAGGGTTTTAAATTCTTTATGATAGAAGGAATAAGGAAATGTTTCTTTGATCTATGAAAGTAAGTGCAAGAAATAAATAGATATAATAGACTCACCTTGAAGTTAGAAGAGGAAAAATGACTTTCAAAATTTGACTATCGTCGAAGTGCTAGAATCAGCTATAACTCCGGATCTAGGACTCTAATGTCTGTAACTTCCTACCATGAAATCTTCAACCAAAAAAGTGAAGGACAAGGTTGAAAAAATTGACCTCATCCTAGACAAGGTAAAAAATTTCAACCTCGTCCTTATAGGTCCAAATTTAATAAAAATTTATGAGAGCCTGCGACTGTGTCCAAGATTCCCAAATCCAGATCCGTAACCCTACAACTTGATCCTACACACATAAAATAAGGGGAAGAAGGTTGGGGCTAGGGTTTTTCCTCAGTCAAACCCCTGTTTAATAATCAACCTTGAAATGAAATAAATATAATAGAAATAAAGTTTTCATGTAGCTGATATCATGTCTCTTAGAATGTGATTAAGTATGTTGATACAATAGCTTTCACTCGACATAAAACCCAAAAAGAACTCATGTAAGAAAAAACCTTATGTAGTAGATGTTGTAATTCACCACAATATTGGATTGAGGAATATATAGAATATGAATGAATTTAGATCTCTCTCCTTGATTGAAAACTCCTTTTCTTGATCTCTATTGGGGGAAAGAATGTAGATCTATGGAAGGAAAGGCCTTGATTACATGTTGAAATGATGGAATTAAGAATAGAAAATGCTTAATGGATTCCTTGCACTTGAATGCTTGATAATGGATGCCTTCACCAATGGATGCTTTCTTGCACTTGGATCTCTTGAATGCACAATATATGATAATAACTTTCACCATAATGGATGACGTATATGTAGATATGAAAATGAGAGGAGGTCTACTTTTATAAACATTTTAGGGATCATATTTTGTCAAGGTCCACTATAATTTCAAGCCATGGAAGAAAATCTTGCTATTGAGCTCCAGGACAATTTTAGGCACAAAACACTAGGACAAGGTTGACATGGATGACCTAGTCTAGGACAATGTCGACCAGGTCAACCTAGTCCAGGTAAATTTGCCTCAAAATCTCTCAGGATGTTGAGGAGTGTGCTAAGAAGTGGTGGTTAAAATCACAGCATGCCAAGAGATCAAGGCCAATCCTGAAATCCAAAAATGAATGCATAGGTCCTAGGTAGAAAATGAATTATGTGATTGGATAGAAAAATGAGAAATTATGCATAGAATCAAGAGCCAACCTCAAGTTTAAACCAATTAAGGGATAAGGATAACCTATATATGAATTAAATATGCATTTAAGTGCAATATGAGGTCCTACCATAAGAAAAACACTAAAGTAGGCTTTGAATGGCCTCAAAATGAGCACATATTAAGTGCTTACTTTTTAGGATGGTATACCTATTATGTTTCTTCTCACTATCTCACATTTCTAGCCTATCCTTTGCGGCCTTATTATTATTTATGGTGATGGAATTTTAAGGTGCAATCATACTATGTGAGCAACATAATAGTCATTTTTCCTTGTCATTTCACTTGGGGGGAAAGGGAACTATTTCACTCTCCCATTTATCCTACGGACCCATTTTCTCCCTTTGTTGAATGATTTCTTTTATAATATAATATCCTTTCTTGCATACATTTTTTGTTTCCCACAAGGATATTCTCTTTTTCAGGAGATTTAAATCCCAAGTTGAAACCTTATGCTTGCTTGAAATCACATGTCTATTATAAACGAAATTTTATGTAGGGGGTATAATGTGTTGTCCTTTGTAAAGTATCCCTTACCTAGAAATGGAGAAGGTGTGTATACTTGATCCTCCTTCCTCTTTTTCTCTTTCTTTCCAATACATCTAATATCCTTTGTAGAATTGATTCTTTTATGGTATGATGTCCTTTATTGCATGATTTTTTTGTTTTACGCAAGGATCTTTTCTTTTTCAAGAGATTTACATCCTAAGTTGCAACCCTATGCTTGCTTGATAGTGCATGTCTATTATAAAATATCTCACTAAGGGTACATATTGGGTTATCTTTTTCCTTATCTTATCTCTTAGGGGGAAGGTATTTTTTTCTCATCTATTTCTCCTTTCAAAGGATCCATTATCTCTTTTTTTATCATCTCTTTTATACTGTGATGTCCTCCCATATAGGGACTTGTTGTTTAGCATCATTTTCCTTATTTAGATTGATATCCTCCTTATAATTTCTTCCTTTCTTGGAAGTTCATATCTTGTATAATTGGAATGACCACTAAGATGGCATAATGTGGCATCATTATTTCTCCTCCTCTTTATCTCTTCATGGATTTTTATTACTTCTTGATGGTACATCTTTTCTGGCATGCGATACTTTGTTTCACACAAGATACTTAAATATTTTGTTAACAATCTCTTCCATGAATCAAATGGCATGTCTATCACAAAATAATTTTCCATGTCATTTATATCAATCATGTCTCTCCTTGATTACTTGATTACTTTATAATGTAATGTCCTTTCTAGTATAAATATGCCTATTTTACATTAATGAGTTTTCTCTGGTTTGTATCTTATATTGTTTACAATTTTATATCTATTATTAAGTAGCTGTCATTAGGGATTCATCACATATTTTATATTTCCTTCACACTTAGGGGGCAAGGTTTCATTTTTTTTTCTTATCTCTTTCCTAAGGATCTAATTTCATTAGCATAGTGGCATTTGTTTATCATGTGACATTCTTTTCCTATAAAGAATTATTCATTTTGATTCACAGTTCTCTCTTATGAAATAGGTGTGTATCCTTTATCACAACCTCTTTTTTATTTTCAAAAATATGTCCATCATAAGTGAATTCCCTTACTTTGTGTTTAAAAGTATGTTATCCTTCATCAAGAATCTCTTTTTCACCTAGTAGTAGGGGGCTAAAAGGGTGCATTGTTGTTCTCTTACCCTCTTTGTCTTGAAGATGTTATCTAATTTGTTCAAAAAATCCTCTTGAAAGTAGATGTATTGCAGAGAAGATCTCTTCCTTTCAAGGGTCTCTTCCCACAAACGGAATATCCTTTCACAATTATCTATTTTCTTATCTCACAGGATTCATCCCTCTTTGATAGTTTTATGGCATTATTTTAAGGATATGTCCTTGTTGTTGGAAGTAGGTATCCTTGTTCTCTTTCCTTATGATGTCACCAATATTTACATCATAATAATGGGGCATACATATGGTCTCCCTTGTATAGTATATGTAGCTTTTTGTTTATGGATCCACAAGACTAATCCTTAAGCTTCCCCTGTACACAAAAATTTTAAGCCACACCTATGAGCAAAACATTTTAAAGTCACCCCTGTGCGTAAAACATTTTTAAGCCACCCCTGTATGCAAAATATTTTTAAGTTGCCCCTATGCACAATACATTTTAAAGATGCCACCATGCACAATTTGTTCAAGGTATATGTGTGTAAGAAAATACACCTTCATGAAATTAAGATTGAAAACAGCAATTCTATGGAATGATAAAACAAATTAATCTAAGAATTGAAGCTAAACAATCTATATCATCTCATGGTTCTCTATCCAAGCTTTGTTAAGAGAGCTCTCAGGCTTAATCTCTCTCAAGGACAATCC